>NW_025555924.1:272500-333576 GCF_020424385.1 Procambarus clarkii
GTCCTGGGGACCATTCAGGCTTGTTTGCATTTGTGTTCCTCACGTGTGCCCCAAAGAATGAGGTGATTTGATAAAATGCTATGCCCAAGATTACCATCCGAGTGCCGGCGGGGAAGTGGTTCAAATAGCCTCGGCTATCACTTCCTTATGTCCGGTCGTGATGGTCAAGCGGATTAAGGCGTCCCTGTACATACCAGTTGCGTTGCTCCTGGAGTATGGGTTCGAGTCACTTCTGGGGTGTGAGTTTTCAGTTGTATATAGTCCTGGGGACCATTCAGGCTTGTTTGCATTTGTGTTCCTCACGTGTGCCCCAAAGAATGAGGTGATTTGATAAAATGCTATGCCCAAGATTACCATCCGAGTGCCGGCGGGGAAGTGGTTCAAATAGCCTCGGCTATCACTTCCTTATGTCCGGTCGTGATGGTCAAGCGGATTAAGGCGTCCCTGTACATACCAGTTGTGGGAGTATGGGTTCGAGTCACTTCTGGGGTGTGAGTTTTCAGTTGTATATAGTCCTGGGGACCATTCAGGCTTGTTTGCATTTGTGTTCCTCACGTGTGCCCCAAAGAATGAGGTGATTTGATAAAATGCTATGCCCAAGATTACCATCCGAGTGCCGGCGGGGAAGTGGTTCAAATAGCCTCGGCTATCACTTCCTTATGTCCGGTCGTGATGGTCAAGCGGATTAAGGCGTCCCTGTACATACCAGTTGTGGGAGTATGGGTTCGAGTCACTTCTGGGGTGTGAGTTTTCAGTTGTATATAGTCCTGGGGACCATTCAGGCTTGTTTGCATTTGTGTTCCTCACGTGTGCCCCAAAGAATGAGGTGATTTGATAAAATGCTATGCCCAAGATTACCATCCGAGTGCCGGCGGGGAAGTGGTTCATATAGCCTCGGCTATCACTTCCTTATGTCCGGTCGTGATGGTCAAGCGGATTAAGGCGTCCCTGTACATACCAGTTGTGGGAGTATGGGTTCGAGTCACTTCTGGGGTGTGAGTTTTCAGTTGTATATAGTCCTGGGGACCATTCAGGCTTGTTTGCATTTGTGTTCCTCACGTGTGCCCCAAAGAATGAGGTGATTTGATAAAATGCTATGCCCAAGATTACCATCCGAGTGCCGGCGGGGAAGTGGTTCATATAGCCTCGGCTATCACTTCCTTATGTCCGGTCGTGATGGTCAAGCGGATTAAGGCGTCCCTGTACATACCAGTTGTGGGAGTATGGGTTCGAGTCACTTCTGGGGTGTGAGTTTTCAGTTGTATATAGTCCTGGGGACCATTCAGGCTTGTTTGCATTTGTGTTCCTCACGTGTGCCCCAAAGAATGAGGTGATTTGATAAAATGCTATGCCCAAGATTACCATCCGAGTGCCGGCGGGGAAGTGGTTCATATAGCCTCGGCTATCACTTCCTTATGTCCGGTCGTGATGGTCAAGCGGATTAAGGCGTCCCTGTACATACCAGTTGTGGGAGTATGGGTTCGAGTCACTTCTGGGGTGTGAGTTTTCAGTTGTATATAGTCCTGGGGACCATTCAGGCTTGTTTGCATTTGTGTTCCTCACGTGTGCCCCAAAGAATGAGGTGATTTGATAAAATGCTATGCCCAAGATTACCATCCGAGTGCCGGCGGGGAAGTGGTTCAAATAGCCTCGGCTATCACTTCCTTATGTCCGGTCGTGATGGTCAAGCGGATTAAGGCGTCCCTGTACATACCAGTTGTTGCTTCTGGGAGTATGGGTTCGAGTCACTTCTGGGGTGTGAGTTTTCAGTTGTATATAGTCCTGGGGACCATTCAGGCTTGTTTGCATTTGTGTTCCTCACGTGTGCCCCAAAGAATGAGGTGATTTGATAAAATGCTATGCCCAAGATTACCATATATATATATATATATATATATATATATATATATATATATATATATATATATATATATATATATATATATATATATATATATATATATATATATATATATATATATATATATATATATATATATATATATATATATATATATATATATATATATATATATATATATATATATATATATATATATATATATATATATATATATATATATATATATATATATATATATATATATATATATATATATATATATATATATATATATATATATATATATATATATATATATATATATATATATATATATATATATATATATATATATATATATATATATATATATATATATATATATATATATATATATATATATATATATATATATATATATATATATATATATATATATATATATATATATATATATATATATATATATATATATATATATATATATATATATATATATATATATATATATATATATATATATATATATATATATATATATATATATATATATATATATATATATATATATATATATATATATATATATATATATATATATATATATATATATATATATATATATATATATTTTATTAATGATATATATACATATATACACACAGAAACAAAGATTCTTCTATATAGACATTAGAGAAGATTCAGCGGTATGCCATGCACCAGGCTCTCCGCTATTTTCATTATTCGTCATATCCGACTCTGCTATGTGATGCACATGTATTCTTGCTTCACCACCCTGTAATGAAATATTGTTTGTTACTAATTGTTTTCAATAATACATTATTTTATTATATAATATTTAATTTATTAATTAAAAACCCTTTCCATATTATAGAAAAAAACTAAAACAAGAATCTATATAAAACTATAGAATAGAATAGACTAATAGAATAGAATATATATATCATATATATTTATATAAATAAATATATATATATATAAATATATGTATATATATTTATATATATATATATTATTATATCCTGTATTATTCCAGCCCATTATTAGAGATAGTAGCCACCTCTTATTTTGGTTTTCTTTCATTATTAGTGCTCAGAAAATTAAATATATCTACATATTTAGTCAAAATCAATTACATTATTTTATCTTATTCATAGCATAAATGTTCACAAAGATTACTAAAAAGAGATTGAATTAGACTACAGCAAATTGGCAAACTTTACCTTGTATCTGTTTCCACCGTGTTTGTTTGGGGCGTTCTTCAACATATCAGCAATACTTGTCTCAACATCTCTTTCAGTTGCATTAGTGTGGGTGTTGATACAGGCTTCTGGAAAGTTATAAGAATTAATTAATATATATAATTATAATTCTTTTTGTCAGGAGACAAGAAGCCACAGAGTAATAACATTGTTGGCTTTTATTTAGGTGTTCCCCTGTTCTCCAGTCTTCCTCCGTCCCCTCGTCCCCTTTGTCCTCCCCAGCATTCTCCATTCCCCTGTCCCCTCGTCCTCCCCACCATTACCCTCTCCTCTGTTCCCTCGTCTTCCCCACCATCCCCCCTCTCGTCCTCCCCACCATTCTAAACTACCTCATCCCATGCATTCCATGATGGTCTGATGCTTCCATCTGAAAATTGGGAACATCAAAAGATCTGACTTTCCCAATTTTCTGATGGGAACATCAAATGATCTGATATTCCCATCACTGAAAAATAAAAACAGATAAAAAAAATGATATGAAAAAATAGAAAATAAAATATACTCATGAAATGAACAGAATGGTTAACAACGCAGCTCAATTGCAATGCAATGTCACAATAACATTTAATAACAATAACATTTAAATATACTTTAAGATATAATCTAGAAGAAAATAAGGATATTGAAACGGTTCATGAACTCTATTTCAATAAAGGACACTATGGGGAACTTTGAAAAATAGTTATTGAGTATAATTAGACAGACTTGTTGCTAGGCAGAGGAGTAATGAGATATATGGCAAATTTTGCAAAATATACAATGAAGGTACACAAACATTCATACCCAAACAAAGCAAAATGCTAGGTAAGAACAAAGCATTTGGCCCGTAGGAGAAAGGAGATACCCACAAGACTAGAATACAAGTCATTAACAAGCATGCAAGTATAATACATAATACATGCAGACATATATAATCCAAAAAAATGTCAAATTTACGTACTTATTATTACATTACAAATATCCAAGGTTTTGAAGACACGTTTCCTCTTGCGCCCAACGAGTGAATACTGAGACCAGACCCCATAGGTCCCTATCCTCCTCATCATTCGTCTCACTGTGTCTCCACAGCTTGCACCGCCCATTTGAGACAGCGTCTGGACCTGTTAAAATAATGCATAAGCTGTAAGGTAATAGAGAATAATATATATCTTTCAATCTCAACATTAGATTTTCTAATTTCCAACTGTATTAAATAAATAGCATTAAAATATTTTCCTTCTTAACTATTACAAAAATCAACGAATTTGAGTAACTTTTGCTTTTGTTTTATTTGTACCTTAAACATAACACTGAACAATCAATTATGTGCCACCCCACCTTCCTTCATCTGCAAAAAAACTAATCAAAAGACATATGTACAAGGCTAAAAAAATTCAGCAACACTTACCATACTCAGGCTAAAAGAATTAAGCAACACTTACCATACTCTTTTTATATTCACTGTTAACTTTTAGCTCATGTGACAGACTTTCCACCTGCTCAACAGTTTCAAGTGGGGATGGAAGAATGTCTTCCAGGATTGGTATATCTCCATGTGTTTTTGACATATGGGTTTCCGTCATTTTGACAATATTCAGGATATCCCCTGATAAAAATGTCAATTTTGATAATTCCTTCATTATGTATTCCATTTTTTCTGTTACTGCAAAAAAATAATTCATCAACAGCATTGTGTGTAACACCATTCTTGTTTACCCACTGAATTAATAAATTCTGTGGGTAAACAAGTGAATGATGATTATCATGGTCATCATTCTCCTCCTCACTTTGAGAATTAGATAATACATCATGAATATCAGTAAGATTCATGTGTAAATCATCAATTTCAGAGCCTAATCCATACTCTTGATTTGACTCGGCTTCAAAAGAACTAATGTCATTGTCTGACGACTCAATCTCTGAACTTGATGCTGCCTCAGTAAGATTAATGGGTTCACTAGTGTGTACAGCTGTATTTGGATGCATTTTGTGTATACGTTTTAGCCTTCTTGATACTTGCATCCATCTGTTGTTGTATTGGAGTCGCTTTTTTCGCTTATACTCGTACATTCTGTTAAAGAGTGTCAAATTTCTACATTAGACTACCATATTACCTATATTATTGTTAATAATGTATTGACAGATGCAATATGTATTAAAATTCTAAAAATAAGTCATTCATTATATACAATGTGTGATAATTAAAGCTGGTGCATATAACATCCTTGTCAGGCACATGCAAAAGTGAACACTTCCAGAATTGGAGACATGCAGAAATGTAACATATGGAAATAGAGGCATGCCAAAACAAAGACATGCATAAATTCAAATTCTTATCGAAATAATTTCTAGTGATTATTATATAAATTATTCCATCAGTACTAGATCAAATATTCAATACCATCCTCCCATTGGAAAGAGTAATCATGTCCTGTTGGACATTAATTATATGTTGAGATATAATCTAAAAGAAAATAGGGACATTGAAATTGTTGTTAAACTCTATTTCAATAAAGGACACTATAGGGAACCTAGAACCCTGTATTACAAGTGTAAGTGATAATTTTGGAAAATTTAATTAAAGCTAATTGTGTAGGACACCTGGAGATATGGTGCCCATATCTAAAGAATCACATCAACTGGTAAAGGTATAGACTTGCCAATAAGTGGCTCCCAGGTTAGAGGCATAAAATGCCAAAACTAGATGGTAGAATAAAAAGAAGATATTGTAAAAGGTAACCAAACAAAGATGCCACAGAAATATTAGAAAATTAACTTTCGCAAGCAGCGTGGTAGACATGGTTGGAACAAGTTAGGTGAGAGGGTGGTGGAGGCCAAAACCATAATCATAATCATCTGTATCAAACCTTATTACAGGTAAAACCAGTAGGCAGTCTACTGTATTTTATCAAACCGTTATTAGTATAATAGATCTCGTAATAATTTTGCAAAAATAATGGCATTTACTATTTTTAAAAGATTATTAGCAAATTTACAGAAATGGTGCATTCGGAAGACAAAACCAATTTTTCACTTTTGACAATTGAGCACCTGCTACATCCAGATTCTAGGGAGGAAAGGAAGGACGATCTTACTGGATCCCATAGCCTCTCCGAGGCACAAACCAGGCTTTTACATAACCCCCCCCCCCCCTGCACCCGAGCTTTTTAAAATAGTAAATGCCATTATTTTTGCAAAATTATTACGAGATCTATTATACTAATAACGGTAAATAAATAATAAATAGTAAATAAATCAATACTTACTAAATTTTGTCTATTATGTAGCAAAGAAGCAGGTCTACGGAAGGCTTTTCTGTTGAGTTCGAAGCCCAGATTACTCGTGGTCTCTGAAATAAGTTAAGATTATAAGTATAAAATTTATAAAACCAAATAATAAATCCGGTATTGCTCAATTTCAGATGCAGACGTACTGAATGATATATCAGACTGTCAGCATGGTATTCGATCTGGAAGGTCCAGTGTAACGAATTTGCTCAGTTTCTATGATCGAGCCACAGAGATCTATAAAGAATTCTGATCAAGAAAGAGATCTAGGGGTGGTTTTAGATAGAAAACTATAACCTGAGGATCATATTAAGAACATTCTGCGAGGGGGCCTATGCTACACTTTTTAACTTTAGAATTGCTTTTAAATACATAGGTCAAAAAGTTTTAAAAGTTTTAAAAGTTTTTTAAACCTCTCGTGTATCATGAGTGTGTTAAAGCTTCAGATGGTGCATTCAGATGATGAATATTACCTAGTTCCTTCATCTGGGAAGAATGAACACATATTGGTGCATTCGGATGATAAAAACTAACTACTGTAGTTCAATTGATCAACAGACTGTATATCATATGCAGACTGTATGTGGATCTGCGGGCCACTCCAAACAACAGCCTGGTGGACCAAGCTCCACCAGGCCTAAAGCACAAAGTGATATAGATGTGATAGAGAAACTAGGTCAAATGGAGGAGTAGGTCTGTATATTAAACAGCACCTGACGTGCACAGAGCTACTAAACTCAATGTGGTGGTAGAGTGGTGGGGGGGGGGGGAAACATTGCAGAAAAAAACAAATACAATTTGGTCAACAAAACAGCATTGTTTAAAATAGAAGACATGGGTTGTCATTTTGGGGGTAAGGTAGGTTACATTGAGTTAATTAGTTAGTACTTAGTTTTTATCTTAAACTGGTT
Source organism: Procambarus clarkii (assembly GCF_020424385.1). Lineage (NCBI taxonomy): Eukaryota > Metazoa > Arthropoda > Malacostraca > Decapoda > Cambaridae > Procambarus > Procambarus clarkii. The sequence goes on from NW_025555924.1 coordinate 279,804, forward strand.
GGGAGAGGTACAGTGTTGCTGTGCTGGTGAAAGAACACCTAAAGGTAAATTAAATAATGATTGCGAATCCACAAGAAGTTGACATAATATCGCTAGAGATCTGCAATCAGGATGATAAACTTTCCTTAAAGAATTTGACAAACACTTGCTGATAGGACATGAAGTAAATGAAATGTATGTCAAGTTTTGTGAAATATATGATAAAAGCACAACAAAATTTGTACCAAAGGAGAGATGCAGAACTAGGAAAAGGGGTTTGTTCAACAGAAATTGCGAGAGGGCCTGAGACCCAAACACACACAAATGGAATCAATATATAGCAAGAGGCCAAACCCCCAAACATACAAGCGATGCAAAGATGCGAGAAACAGCAGCAGCATTAAGGAGAGGGACTTAAGGACCATAAATAAAGTGTGAAAATAAACTCGAGTAAATTTTTTTAACTACTCTCGACAGTGAAGAAAAACAAATATTCAGACGATTTGTGTTAGAATCATTAATCTTACACTTTCGGTCATATTCAACAACACAAATACATACACACACATTCCTGTTGCTGTAGCAAGTGAAGAATTACACACACAGATCACAATAACGTGATGCATCAAATGAACAAATCCACAAGGGCCGTGACGAGGATTCGAACCTGCGTCCGGGAGCATCCCAGACACTGCCTTAATCGACTGAGCTACAACAGGGTAAAAGGGTTGAAACCGAAGTTCTACTGAACTTACTGGATCCCATAGCCTCTCCGAGGCACAAACCAGGCTTTTACACAACCCCCCCCCCCCTGCACCCGAGCTATGTCAACAGGCCGTTCTCCCTCTTCGCCCTTCCGAATGCACCATATCAGTAAATTTTTTAATAATCTTTTAAAAATAGTAAATGCCACTATTTTTGCAAAATTATTACGAGATCTATTATTCTAATAAATAATAAATAGTAAATAAATCAATACTTACTAAATTTTGTCTATTATGTAGCAAAGAAGCAGGTCTACGGAAGGCTTTTCTGTTGAGTTCGAAGCCCAGATTACTCGTGGTCTCTGAAATAAGTTAAGATTATAAGTATAAAATTTATAAAACCAAATAATAAATCCGGTATTGCTCAATTTCAGATGCAGACGTACTGAATGATATATCAGACTGTCAGCATGGTATTCGATCTGGAAGGTCCAGTGTAACGAATTTGCTCAGTTTCTATGATCGAGCCACAGAGATCTATAAAGAATTCTGATCAAGAAAGAGATCTAGGGGTGGTTTTAGATAGAAAACTATAACCTGAGGATCATATTAAGAACATTCTGCGAGGGGGCCTATGCTACACTTTTTAACTTTAGAATTGCTTTTAAATACATAGGTCAAAAAGTTTTAAAAGTTTTAAAAGTTTTTTAAACCTCTCGTGTATCATGAGTGTGTTAAAGCTTCAGATGGTGCATTCAGATGATGAATATTACCTAGTTCCTTCATCTGGGAAGAATGAACACATATTGGTGCATTCGGATGATAAAAACTAACTACTGTAGTTCAATTGATCAACAGACTGTATATCATATGCAGACTGTATGTGGATCTGCGGGCCACTCCAAACAACAGCCTGGTGGACCAAGCTCCACCAGGCCTAAAGCACAAAGTGATATAGATGTGATAGAGAAACTAGGTCAAATGGAGGAGTAGGTCTGTATATTAAACAGCACCTGACGTGCACAGAGCTACTAAACTCAATGTGGTGGTAGAGTGGTGGGGGGGGGGGAAACATTGCAGAAAAAAACAAATACAATTTGGTCAACAAAACAGCATTGTTTAAAATAGAAGACATGGGTTGTCATTTTGGGGGTAAGGTAGGTTACATTGAGTTAATTAGTTAGTACTTAGTTTTTATCTTAAACTGGTTGGGAGAGGTACAGTGTTGCTGTGCTGGTGAAAGAACACCTAAAGGTAAATTAAATAATGATTGCGAATCCACAAGAAGTTGACATAATATCGCTAGAGATCTGCAATCAGGATGATAAACTTTCCTTAAAGAATTTGACAAACACTTGCTGATAGGACATGAAGTAAATGAAATGTATGTCAAGTTTTGTGAAATATATGATAAAAGCACAACAAAATTTGTACCAAAGGAGAGATGCAGAACTAGGAAAAGGGGTTTGTTCAACAGAAATTGCGAGAGGGCCTGAGACCCAAACACACACAAATGGAATCAATATATAGCAAGAGGCCAAACCCCCAAACATACAAGCGATGCAAAGATGCGAGAAACAGCAGCAGCATTAAGGAGAGGGACTTAAGGACCATAAATAAAGTGTGAAAATAAACTCGAGTAAATTTTTTTAACTACTCTCGACAGTGAAGAAAAACAAATATTCAGACGATTTGTGTTAGAATCATTAATCTTACACTTTCGGTCATATTCAACAACACAAATACATACACACACATTCCTGTTGCTGTAGCAAGTGAAGAATTACACACACAGATCACAATAACGTGATGCATCAAATGAACAAATCCACAAGGGCCGTGACGAGGATTCGAACCTGCGTCCGGGAGCATCCCAGACACTGCCTTAATCGACTGAGCTACAACAGGGTAAAAGGGTTGAAACCGAAGTTCTACTGAACTTACTGGATCCCATAGCCTCTCCGAGGCACAAACCAGGCTTTTACACAACCCCCCCCCCCCCCCCCCTGCACCCGAGCTATGTCAACAGGCCGTTCTCCCTCTTCGCCCTTCCGAATGCACCATATCAGTAAATTTTTTAATAATCTTTTAAAAATAGTAAATGCCACTATTTTTGCAAAATTATTACGAGATCTATTATTCTATAGAATAATGCATATAAATGCATATATGCATATAAATACAAAACATAAATACAAAACAAGTAAATGTAAATAATTTTACCTTGCACCTAGATCCACCAAGCCTGTATGGCGCGCGTTTCAGTACTTCGGAAATCTAGAACTATCTTGAATCTCTAATCTGCAATGAAACAATACATATTATTGCACTTACCAAAACATGGATGAATGTAGAAAATACAGAACTATTAGCTGAATATCAAATAAATGGATTTAATCTATTTCACACAGATAGATATATTAGACCGTGTATATTAGGTAATACCTAACATACACGCCTCCACACACACTACATTTGAAATGTAGTCTCAAAAAGACTACATTTCAACAGCAAAGATTACTCCATAAAAAAATAATTAAATTATTGACCAACATGAGAGAGGGTTAGCCAACATGAGAGGGTTGTGTTGATTGCCTGAAAATATTTAAATTGTTTAATGTATTGAATGGCATTTTTCAAGTTACAACATTTTTTAAATTACTGAACTAGGTTCTAGGCTTTGCTAGGCTTAATTCAATTATTACAGATAAGCCTAACCTAGCCTAGAACCCAGTGGGTTTTCTTCCTATTGGGGAGTGTGCCTGTACATGCCTCGCCTCCACATACACACTAGCACAGCCAGGCCTCGCCTCCACATACACACTAGCACAGCCAGCCTCCACATACACACTAGCACAGCCAGGCCTCGCACTACACCAGCACAGCCAGGCCTCGCCTCCACATACACACTAGCACAGCCAGGCCTCGCCTCCACATACACACTAGCACAGCCAGGCCTCGCCTCCACATACACACTAGCACAGCCAGGCCTCGCCTCCACATACACACTAGCACAGCCAGGCCTCGCCTCCACATAGCACAGCCAGGCCTCGCCTCCACATACACCAGCACAGCCAGGCCTCGCCTCCACATACACACTAGCACAGCCAGGCCTCGCCTCACATTTCAACAGCACTCCTACACACATAGCACAGCCAGGGCCTCCACATACACACTAGCACAGCCAGGCCTCGCCTCCACATACACACTAGCACAGCCACACATACACACTAGCACAGCCAGGCCTCGCCTCACACATACACACTAGCACAGCCAGGCCTCGCCTCCACATACACACTAGCACAGCCAGGCCTCGCCTCCACATACACACTAGCACAGCCAGGCCTCGCCTCCACATACACCAGCACAGCCAGGCCTCGCCTCCACATAGCACACCAGCACTGCCAGGCCTCGCCTCCACATCCACTAGCACAGCCAGGCCTCGCCTCCACATACACACTAGCACACTCCACATACACCAGCACAGCCAGGCCTCGCCTCCACATACACCAGCACTGCCAGGCCTCGCCTCCACATACACCAGCCTGCCGCCTCCACATACTCACCAGCACAGCCAGGCCTCGCCTCCACATACACCAGCACTGCCAGGCCTCGCCTCGCCTCCACATACACCAGCACTGCCAGGCCTCGCCTCCACATTTAAACCAACCAAGCCCACAAATACGTTAACATGGACCAGCATTACACCGTCTAACATACTCTGTCAGATGTAACAACTAAATTTGTGAATTCAAGACCAAATCTATTGTATAACACAGTGTTAGTACGAGAAAAACATTACTTACATTCGAAGCCGTGTTTTAAAATGGCGGCGGTCTTGTACTGACGCTCCAAACTGTGTGTTCGTTTGCGTATGATGAACGTGTGACAATTTACTACAACAATTATTTAATTATTCTTATTCTTTATTTTAATATTTTTAGGGTACATGAAATTTCAAACTTATTTGCACACAATAATATAATTGCATTGTCATAACCTTTATATATTACGGAAAATACGATGACATGAACGAAGTCAAAGTGAAGTTGAAGTCAAAGTCATTCGCCGAACGTATTAGTCATTTTTTTTCTCCCAAACGATAGGGGTAACAAATCCACAGAGAATATAAGTGTACAGTAAAGTCAATTTTATTCAGGAAAGTACATACATAGTTGATTTACAAACATAATGTTGGATTTATAGATAGAGCTAGTGCATACAATACCTAAAGCCACTATAGTAGGCATATAGCATTTCAGGCAACCGGTGCAGTAAAGTCAATTTTATTCAGGAAATATATGGACAAACATAATGTTGGATTTATAGATAGAGCCTTACTCACTAATCATATCTGAATATGTTAGATATTAAGTCCCTGCACATACTCTCATGTGTATTTTATATATATAAAACGCTGCACTGTAATGTCAATCCTGACCTTAAAAGCTTCCTAGAAGGTTGTAACAGATCCCATGAGCACCACACCAGAAACAAATACCTATTTGATATTCCAAGAGTACGACTTAGTCAAACTAGAAATGCTTTACAAATCAAGAGACCTCGAATGTGGAATGACCTTCCCAATTATGTTAAAAACTGTACCTCTCCCAACCAGTTTAAGATAAATAAAGATAAATTTATAAGTTAAGAAAAATTCCACAAATCAACAACCCTGTTACTGACCCTGTATTTACCCAAGTCTTTCCTAAATCTAAACTTATCCAATTTATACCCATTGTTTCGTGTTCTATCTTGTGTTGACAATTTTAATACCCTATTAATATCCCCTTTGTTATATCTATTCAGGAAATTGTGGTTGATCTCGAACCCATTGATAATGTGACGACTTATACAGAATTTTGTAACTATATCATCAAGATTGTAACCAGCTTAGCTAAATGTAGTGTGGGGTTCAGTCCCTAAGCCCATATATGTGCCTCTCTAACCATTTAGGATTTTTACTCTTTTTCTGTCATGTTTCTCCCACCCCTGTTTTTTCCCTTTTTTCTTATTTTTTCTCAACATAATTCATACTTTAATTAGGCGGATCAGGACATCACCTGATCAAACACATCAAACATCGTTTGACCACCATCAAACACACACATTTCGTGTGCGTTTGACTACAGTTCTCATTTAGGTACAAAATATTCCTAAGAAAATAGACTACAATACTGAAACAATCTAAGACAATTATGTGTACTTACCAAAGCAAAGACGATTGTAGTAAAATAAGTTGAGCATTTTATCTCCACTCCACCTCCTTTACTGATTCCTGAAGTTGCTCAACAGATGTTCCTAGGTGGAGTGAAGCTGATGTAGGTGGTTATTTCTTGTCCACCCAATACACCCTTTTCCTGTGATAAGTGGTGTAATTACAAGGTATGACGCAAAGTGGAACATCGCATGTCTTGCACGCTATACCAGTTTCCTTCCTGATACCCGACTTTGAACACACTTCACACCTGCGACGTTTGGGGATTTTTACCAGCTCATGTTTCAATTTATAGTTCAGGCGAGTCTCTGCTATAACAACACGTCGCTGTTGTCTCTGGGTTGGCAATAAACTACTGTCTGAATCGTCGCTCTCACTATTGTTTTCAAACACTAATGTGGAATATGAATTATCTTCATCAGATTCAGCTTCAGCACTAGGTGTAGACGTGAAGAGAGGGCGCCTCACACCCGACGGGCCAGGTGTTGACGGGTCAGCAGCAGGATACACAGGACCAGTGTCATGATTTATGTCTGGAGCATGAACTAGATGTGGAGATGGTGTAGTTGTTGCAGGCCACTCTGCCTTGTCAAATTTCAATAAAGACCAAATAGCAACTTCATGGAACTAGAGCAGAGTTAGTTTCCTTCGATCATCTGTGTTGGCCTTGTACAATGCATGTACAATGCATTGAGTAAAGACCAAATAGCAACTTCATGGAACTAGAGCAGAGTTAGTTTCCTTCGATCATCTGTGTTGGCCTTGTACAATGCAACCACAAGTTGACATTGAATGTGAATTAACAATGAGACAAGTAAGATTTATACTAATACATTTATACTAACTCTGTTGAGCGTTGACCATTTATACATCAAATCTGTTGATGTGAGCACTTTAGTTTAGTCTGCCGTTTAAAGAAAAAAAGAGCATATCAATGGTATATCACAGAAAACGAATTTATCATAAACTCATGTATTTGTCTTATCATATTGAACTGCATTCATATTTTTAATATATAACAATATGAATATACAAATTTCTGTAAATCCCCTACCTTGTTGGAATCTGTGGAAATGAATGAGCAAATGTGCTGGCTGAAGGCGCTGAAGGAAACCACATTGGTTTCATTTTGGATACAAATGTCCATGGAGATTCAAAATGGAAACTAATTATATAGTTGAACCTGCAGAGACGAGTTTAAGAATCTGTGTTGAGAGTGATGGACACAGCCTTCACAATTATACTTCAGAGAATGTAAACATCTAAGAGTCATTAGAAATATGTGTAGAATAATAAACCCTACATTGTTTGAGTTAGGGAAAACACCATTTGTGATATATAGATACTATAGCTGTTCCTAAAGATTCACCCTTTTTTGCACCAGCAAGATAACATATAAGATTTTAAGAGTTGACGAATGTTAATATTCTTGTTTGATAAACTGTGAACTTGAGACATAGTTAATAAGAACATATTAACACAACAAAATGTTTTCAGAATCTTTAACACCACTTTCCAGCAACTTATATAATTTATATAAATTATTTTAGAGAATAATACATAAATTATATATTTAAACATGATATAGTGTTTAGTGGAATGTATAAGGAGTCAAATTGTGTTAAAAAGAGCAATTTTTAGAAAATTTGGAAAAATACTTTTTTCTGTTCAAATTATAACTAAATGGATTTTAAAGGTTTCACTCAGCCAATATATATCATTCACAATTTATTAATGAATTTTACAAAAAAACACCATAAATTTTATATTTAAACATGTAAAAACTATTTGTTTTACATTTGGAAGAAAATAATTGTAGAAAAACAATTTATAATTAAACCTTTGTGTTTGGATTTTTTGAGTAAAAGTTTCTCAAAGGCTCTCCTGCACCATTCTCAATGCAAATCATTCCCACACCTATGGGAAGAGATAGGCGAACGTTGTGTAGATGATTTGTGTTTGCTGGGCTGCAGAGGCTCAAGAGGTGATGCAGAGGCTCATGAGAGTGATGCAGAGGCTCACGAGAGGGATGCAGAGGCCCAAGAGAGTGATGCAGAGGCTCAAGAGAGGGATGCAGAGGCTCAAGAGAGTGATGCAGAGGCTCAAGAGAGTGATGCAGAGGCTCAAGAGAGGGATGCAGAGGCTCAAGAGAGTGATGCAGAGGCTTAAGAGAGTGATGCAGAGGCTGAAGAGAGTGATGCAGAGGCTCAAGAGAGGGATGCAGAGGCTCAAGAGAGCAGATGCAGAGGCTCAAGAGAGTGATGCAGAGGCTCAAGAGAGGGATGCAGAGGCTCAAGAGAGGGATGCAGAGGCTCAAGAGAGGGATGCAGAGGCTCAAGAGAGTGATGCAGAGGCTCAAGAGAGGGATGCAGAGGCTTAGGAGAGTGATGCAGAGGCTCAAGAGAGGGATGCAGAGGTTCAAGAGAGTGATGCAGAGGCTCACGAGAGGGATGCAGAGGCTTAAGAGAATGATGCAGAGGCTGCAAGGAGAGTGATGCAGAGGCTTAAGAGAGTGATGCAGAGGCTCAAGAGAGTGATGCAGAGGCTCAAGAGAGGGATGCAGAGGCTCAAGAGAGTGATGCAGAGGCTCAAGAGAGGGATGCAGAGGCTCAAGAGAGGGATGCAGAGGCTCAAGAGAGGGATGCAGAGGCTCAAGAGAGTGATGCAGAGGCTCAAGAGAGTGATGCAGAGGCTTAAGAGAGGGATGCAGAGGCTCAAGAGAGTGATGCAGAGGCTCAAGAGAGTGATGCAGAGGCTCAAGAGAGGGATGCAGAGGCTTAAGAGAGTGATGCAGAGGCTCAAGAGAGTGATGCAGAGGCTTAAGAGAGTGATGCAGAGGCTCAAGAGAGGGATGCAGAGGCTTAAGAGAGGGATGCAGAGGCTCAAGAGAGGGATGCAGAGGCTCAAGAGAGTGATGCAGAGGCTTAAGAGAGGGATGCAGAGGCTCAAGAGAGTGATGCAGAGGCTCAAGAGAGGGATGCAGAGGCTTAAGAGAATGATGCAGAGGCTCAAGAGAGTGATGCAGAGGCTCAAGAGAGTGATGCAGAGGCTTAAGAGAGTGATGCAGAGGCTCAAGAGAGTGATGCAGAGGCTCAAGAGAGTGATGCAGAGGATCAAGAGAGTGATGCAGAGGCTCAAGAGAGTGATGCAGAGGCTCAAGAGAATGATGCAGAGGCTCAAGCGAGTGATGCAGAGGCTTAAGAGAGTGATGCAGAGGCTCAAGAGAATGATGCAGAGGCTCAAGAGAGTGATGCAGAGGAATAAGAGAGGGATGCAGAGGCTTAAGAGAGTGATGCAGAGGCTCAAGAGAGTGATGCAGAGGCTCAAGAGAGTGATGCAGAGGCTCAAGAGAGTGATGCAGAGGCTCAAGAGAGGGATGCAGAGGCTTAAGAGAGTGATGCAGAGGCTCAAGAGAGGGATGCAGAGGCTTAAGAGAGTGATGCAGAGGCTCAAGAGAGTGATGCAGAGGCTCAAGAGAGGGATGCAGAGGCTCAAGAGAGTGATGCAGAGGCTCAAGAGAGTGATGCAGAGGCTCAAGAGAGTGATGCAGAGGCTCAAGAGAGTGATGCAGAGGCTCAAGAGAGTGATGCAGAGGCTCAAGAGAGTGATGCAGTGGCTCAAGAGAGTGATGCAGAGGCTAAAGAGAGTGATGCAGAGGCTCAAGAGAGTGATGCAGAGGCTCAAGAGAGGGATGCAGAGGCTTAAGAGAGTGATGCAGAGGCTCAAGAGAGTGATGCAGAGGCTTAAGAGAATGATGCAGAGGCTCAAAGAGAGATGATGCAGAGGCTCAAGAGAAGGATGCAGCTCAAGAGAGTGATGCAGAGGCTCAAGAGAGGGATGCAGAGGCTCAAGAGAGTGATGAAGAGGCTCAAGAGAGGGATGCAGAGGCATAAGAGAGTGATGCAGAGGCTGAAGAGAGTGATGCAGAGGCTCAAGAGAGTGATGCAGAGGCTCAAGAGAGTGATGCAGAGGCTCAAGAGAGTGATGCAGAGGATGAAGAGAGGGATGCAGAGGCTCAAGAGAGTGAAGCAGAGGCTCAAGAGAGGGATGCAGAGGCTCAAGAGAGTGATGCAGAGGCTCAAGAGAGGGATGCAGAGGCTCAAGAGAGTGATGCAGAGGCTCAAGAGAGAGATGCAGAGGCTTAAGAGAGTGATGCAAAGGCTCAAGAGAGGGATGCAGAGGCTCAAGAGAGTGATGCAGGAGTTCAAGAGAGGGATGCAGAGGCTCAAGAGAGTGATGCAGAGGCTTAAGAGAGGGATGCAGAGGCTCAAGAGAGTGATGCAGAGGCTTAAGAGAGGGATGCAGAGGCTCAAGAGAATGATGCAGAGGCTCAAGAGAGGGATGCAGAGGCTCAAGAGAGTGATGCAGAGGCTCAAGAGAGGGATGCAGAGGCTCAAGTGAGTGATTCAGAGGCTCAAGAGAGGGATGCAGAGGCTTAAGAGAGGGATGCAGAGGCTTAAGAGAGTGATGCAGAGGCTGAAGAGAGTGATGCAGAGGCTTAAGAGAGGGATGCAGAGGCTGAAGAGAGTGATGCAAAGGCTCAAGAGAGGGATGCAGAGGCTCAAGAGAGTGATGCAGAGGCTCAAGAGAGGGATGCAGAGGCTCAAGAGAGTGATGCAGAGGCTCAAGAGAGGGATGCAGAGGCTCAAGAGAGTGATGCAGAGGCTTAAGAGAGTGATGCAGAGGCTTAAGAGAGTGATGCAGAGGCTCAAGAGAGTGATGCAGAGGCTTAAGAGAAGGATGCAGAGGCTCAAGAGAGTGATGCAGAGGCTCAAGAGAGTGATGCAGAGGCTTAAGAGAGGGATGCAGAGGCTCAAGAGAGTGATGCAGAGGCTTAAGAGAGGGATGCAGAGGCTCAAGAGAGTGATGCAGAGGCTCAAGAGAGTGATGCAGAGGCTCAAGAGAGGGATGCAGAGGCTCAAGAGAGGGATGCAGAGGCTTAAGAGAGTGAAGAGAGTGATGCAGAGGCTCAAGAGAGAGATGCAGAGGCTTAAGAGAGTGATGCAGAGGCTCAAGAGAGTGATGCAAAGGCTCAAGAGAATGATGCAGAGGCTCAAGAGAATGATGTAGAGGCTCAAGAGAGGGATGCAGAGGCTCAAGAGAGTGATGCAGAGGCTCAAGAGAGTGATGCAGAGGAATAAGAGAAGGATGCAGAGGCTTAAGAGAGTGATGCAGAGGCTCAAGAGAGTGATGCAGAGGCTCAAGAGAATGATGTAGAGGCTCAAGAGAGTGATGCAGAGGCTCAAGAGAGTGATGCAGAGGCTTAAGAGAGTGATGCAGAGGCTCAAGAGAGGGATGCAGAGGCTCAAGAGAGTGATGCAGAGGCTTAAGAGAGTGATGCAGAGGCTTAAGAGAGGGATGCAGAGGCTCAAGAGAGTGATGCAGAGGCTCAAGAGAGTGATGCAGAGGCTCAAGAGAGGGATGCAGAGGCTCAAGAGATTGATGCAGAGGCTTGACGAGAGAGAGTGCAGAGGGATGAGAGGGATGTAGACTCTCAAGAGAGTGATGCAGAGGCTCAAGAGAGTGATGCAGAGGCTAAAGAGAGGGATGCAGAGGCTCAAGAGAGGGATGCAGAGGCTCAAGAGAGTGATGCAGAGGCTCAAGAGAGTGATGCAGAGGCTTAAGAGAGTGATGCAGAGGCTCAAGAGAGGGATGCAGAGGCTCAAGAGAGTGATGCAGAGGCTCAAGAGAGGGATGCAGAGGCTTAAGAGAGGGATGCAGAGGCTCAAGAGAGGTGATGCAGAGGCTCAAGAGATGCAGAGTGATGCAGAGGCTCAAGAGAGGGATGCAGAGGCTCAAGAGAGGGATGCAGAGGCTCAAGAGAGTGATGCAGAGGCTCAAGAGAGAGATGCAGAGGCTAAGAGAGGGATGCAGAGGCTCAAGAGAGTGATGCAGAGGCTCAAGAGAGTGATGCAGAGGCTCAAGAGAGTGATGCAGAGGCTCAAGAGAGTGATGCAAGAGAGTGAGAGGCTCAAGAGAGTGATGCAGAGGCTCAAGAGAGTGATGCAGAGGCTCAAGAGAGGGATGCAGAGGCTCAAGAGAGTGATGCAGAGGCTCAAGAGAGTGATGCAGAGGCTCAAGAGAGTGATGCAGAGGCTCAAGAGAGTGATGCAGAGGCTCAAGAGAGTGATGCAGAGGCTTAAGAGAGGGATGCAGAGGCTCAAGAGAGTGATGCAGAGGCTCAAGAGAGTGATGCAGAGGCTCAAGAGAGGGATGCAGAGGCTTAAGAGGGTGATAAGAGAGGGATGCAGAGGCTCAAGAGAGTGATGCAGAGGCTCAAGAGAGTGATGCAGAGGCTCAAGAGAGTGATGCAGAGGCTCAAGAGAGTGATGCAGAGGCTCAAGAGAGGGATGCAGAGGCTCAAGAGAGGGATGCAGAGGCTCAAGAGAGTGATGCAGAGGCTGAAGAGAGTGATGCAGAGGCTCAAGAGAGGGATGCAGAGGCTTAAGAGAGTGATGCAGAGGCTCAAGAGAGTGATGCAGAGGCTCAAGAGAGGGATGCAGAGGCTCAAGAGAGTGATGCAGAGGCTCAAGAGAGGGATGCAGAGGCTCAAGAGAGTGATGCAGAGGCTCAAGAGACGGATGCAGAGGCTCAAGAGAGTGATGCAGAGGCTCAAGAGAGTGATGCAGAGGCTTAAGAGAGTGATGCAGAGGCTTAAGAGAGTGATGCAGAGGCTCAAGAGAATGATGCAGAGGCTCAAGAGAGTGGATGCAGAGGCTCAAGAGAGTGATGCAGAGGCTCAAGAGAGTGATGCAGAGGCTTAAGAGAGTGATGCAGAGGCTCAAGAGAGTGATGCAGAGGCTCAAGAGAGTGATGCAGAGGCTCAAGAGAGTGATGCAGAGGCTCAAGAGAGTGATGCAGAGGCTTAAGAGAGTGATGCAGAGGCTTAAGAGAGTGATGCAGAGGCTCAAGAGAGTGATGCAGAGGCTCAAGAGAGTGATGCAGAGGCTCAAGAGAGTGATGCAGAGGCTCAAGAGAGTGATGCAGAGGCTCAAGAGAGTGATGCAGAGGCTCAAGAGAGTGATGCAGAGGCTCAAGAGAGTGATGCAGAGGCTCAAGAGAGGGATGCAGAGGCTCAAGAGAGTGATGCAGAGGCTCAAGAGAGTGATGCAGAGGCTTAAGAGAGTGATGCAGAGGCTCAAGAGAGGGATGCAGAGGCTCAAGAGAGTGATGCAGAGGCTCAAGAGAGGGATGCAGAGGCTCAAGAGAGTGATGCAGAGGCTCAAGAGAGTGATGCAGAGGCTCAAGAGAGAGGATGCAGAGGCTTAAGAGAGTGATGCAGAGGCTCAAGAGAGTGATGCAGAGGCTCAAGAGAGTGATGCAGAGGCTCAAGAGAGTGATGCAGAGGCTCAAGAGAGTGATGCAGAGGCTCAAGAGAGTGATGCAGAGGCTCAAGAGAGTGATGCAGAGGCTCAAGAGAGTGATGCAGAGGCTCAAGAGAGTGATGCAGAGGCTTAAGAGAGTGATGCAGAGGCTCAAGAGAGTGATGCAGAGGCTCAAGAGAGTGATGCAGAGGCTCAAGAGAGGGATGCAGAGGCTCAAGAGAGTGATGCAGAGGCTCAAGAGAGTGATGCAGAGGCTTAAGAGAGTGATGCAGAGGCTCAAGAGAGTGATGCAGAGGCTCAAGAGAGTGATGCAGAGGCTCAAGAGAGTGATGCAGAGGCTCAAGAGAGTGATGCAGAGGCTCAAGAGAGTGATGCAGAGGCTCAAGAGAGTGATGCAGAGGCTCAAGAGAGGGATGCAGAGGCTCAAGAGAGTGATGCAGAGGCTCAAGAGAGTGATGCAGAGGCTCAAGAGAGTGATGCAGAGGCTCAAGAGAGTGATGCAGAGGCTCAAGAGAGTGATGCAGAGGCTCAAGAGAGTGATGCAGAGGCTCAAGAGAGTGATGCAGAGGCTCAAGAGAGTGATGCAGAGGCTCAAGAGAGGGATGCAGAGGCTCAAGAGAGTGATGCAGAGGCTCAAGAGAGTGATGCAGAGGCTCAAGAGAGTGATGCAGAGGCTCAAGAGAGTGATGCAGAGAGAGTGATGCAGAGGCTCAAGAGAGTGATGCAGAGGCTTAAGAGAGTGATGCAGAGGCTCAAGAGAGTGATGCAGAGGCTCAAGAGAGTGATGCAGAGGCTCAAGAGAGTGATGCAGAGGCTCAAGAGAGGGATGCAGAGGCTCAAGAGAGTGATGCAGAGGCTCAAGAGAGTGATGCAGAGGCTCAAGAGAGTGATGCAGAGGCTTCAAGAGAGTGATGCAGAGGCTCAAGAGAGGGATGCAGAGGCTCAAGAGAGTGATGCAGAGGCTCAAGAGAGTGATGCAGAGGCTTAAGAGAGTGATGCAGAGGCTCAAGAGAGTGATGCAGAGGCTCAAGAGAGTGATGCAGAGGCTCAAGAGAGGGATGCAGAGGCTCAAGAGAGTGATGCAGAGGCTCAAGAGAGTGATGCAGAGGCTTAAGAGAGTGATGCAGAGGCTCAAGAGAGTGATGCAGAGGCTTAAGAGAGTGATGCAGAGGCTTAAGAGAGTGATGCAGAGGCTCAAGAGAGTGATGCAGAGGCTCAAGAGAGTGATGCAGAGGCTCAAGAGAGGGATGCAGAGGCTCAAGAGAGTGATGCAGAGGCTCAAGAGAGTGATGCAGAGGCTCAAGAGAGTGATGCAGAGGCTTAAGAGAGTGATGCAGAGGCTCAAGAGAGTGATGCAGAGGCTCAAGAGAGTGATGCAGAGGCTCAAGAGAGTGATGCAGAGGCTCAAGAGAGTGATGCAGAGGCTTAAGAGAGTGATGCAGAGGCTCAAGAGAGGGATGCAGAGGCTTAAGAGAGTGATGCAGAGGCTCAAGAGAGTGATGCAGAGGCTCAAGAGAGGGATGCAGAGGCTCAAGAGAGTGATGCAGAGGCTCAAGAGAGTGATGCAGAGGCTCAAGAGAGTGATGCAGAGGCTCAAGAGAGTGATGCAGAGGCTCAAGAGAGTGATGCAGAGGCTCAAGAGAGTGATGCAGAGGCTCAAGAGAGTGATGCAGAGGCTCAAGAGAGTGATGCAGAGGCTCAAGAGAGGGATGCAGAGGCTCAAGAGAGTGATGCAGAGGCTCAAGAGAGTGATGCAGAGGCTCAAGAGAGTGATGCAGAGGCTTAAGAGAGTGATGCAGAGGCTCAAGAGAGGGATGCAGAGGCTCAAGAGAGTGATGCAGAGGCTCAAGAGAGGGATGCAGAGGCTCAAGAGAGTGATGCAGAGGCTCAAGAGAGTGATGCAGAGGCTCAAGAGAGTGATGCAGAGGCTTAAGAGAGTGATGCAGAGGCTCAAGAGAGTGATGCAGAGGCTCAAGAGAGGGATGCAGAGGCTCAAGAGAGGGATGCAGAGGCTCAAGAGAGTGATGCAGAGGCTCAAGAGAGTGATGCAGAGGCTCAAGAGAGTGATGCAGAGGCTCAAGAGAGTGATGCAGAGGCTCAAGAGAGGGATGCAGAGGCTCAAGAGAGTGATGCAGAGGCTTAAGAGAGTGATGCAGAGGCTGAAGAGAGTGATGCAGAGGCTCAAGAGAGGGATGCAGAGGCTCAAGAGAGTGATGCAGAGGCTCAAGAGAGGGATGCAGAGGCTCAAGAGAGTGATGCAGAGGCTTAAGAGAGTGATGCAGAGGCTCAAGAGAGGGATGCAGAGGCTCAAGAGAGTGATGCAGAGGCTCAAGAGAGGGATGCAGAGGCTCAAGAGAGTGATGCAGAGGCTCAAGAGAGGGATGCAGAGGCTCAAGAGAGTGATGCAGAGGCTCAAGAGAGGGATGCAGAGGCTCAAGAGAGTGATGCAGAGGCTCAAGAGAGGGATGCAGAGGCTCAAGAGAGTGATGCAGAGGCTCAAGAGAGGGATGCAGAGGCTCAAGAGAGTGATGCAGAGGCTCAAGAGAGGGATGCAGAGGCTCAAGAGAGTGATGCAGAGGCTCAAGAGAGTGATGCAGAGGCTCAAGAGAGTGATGCAGAGGCTCAAGAGAGTGATGCAGAGGCTCAAGAGAGGGATGCAGAGGCTCAAGAGAGTGATGCAGAGGCTCAAGAGAGTGATGCAGAGGCTCAAGAGAGTGATGCAGAGGCTCAAGAGAGTGATGCAGAGGCTCAAGAGAGTGATGCAGAGGCTCAAGAGAGTGATGCAGAGGCTCAAGAGAGTGATGCAGAGGCTTAAGAGAGTGATGCAGAGGCTCAAGAGAGTGATGCAGAGGCTCAAGAGAGTGATGCAGAGGCTCAAGAGAGTGATGCAGAGGCTCAAGAGAGTGATGCAGAGGCTCAAGAGAGTGATGCAGAGGCTCAAGAGAGTGATGCAGAGGCTCAAGAGAGTGATGCAGAGGCTCAAGAGAGTGATGCAGAGGCTCAAGAGAGTGATGCAGAGGCTCAAGAGAGTGATGCAGAGGCTCAAGAGAGGGATGCAGAGGCTCAAGAGAGTGATGCAGAGGCTCAAGAGAGGGATGCAGAGGCTCAAGAGAGTGATGCAGAGGCTCAAGAGAGTGATGCAGAGGCTCAAGAGAGTGATGCAGAGGCTCAAGAGAGGGATGCAGAGGCTCAAGAGAGTGATGCAGAGGCTCAAGAGAGTGATGCAGAGGCTCAAGAGAGTGATGCAGAGGCTTAAGAGAGTGATGCAGAGGCTCAAGAGAGTGATGCAGAGGCTCAAGAGAGTGATGCAGAGGCTCAAGAGAGTGATGCAGAGGCTCAAGAGAGTGATGCAGAGGCTTAAGAGAGTGATGCAGAGGCTCAAGAGAGTGATGCAGAGGCTCAAGAGAGTGATGCAGAGGCTCAAGAGAGTGATGCAGAGGCTCAAGAGAGTGATGCAGAGGCTCAAGAGAGTGATGCAGAGGCTCAAGAGAGTGATGCAGAGGCTCAAGAGAGGTGATGCAGAGGCTCAAGAGAGTGATGCAGAGGCTCAAGAGAGTGATGCAGAGGCTCAAGAGAGTGATGCAGAGGCTCAAGAGAGGGATGCAGAGGCTCAAGAGAGTGATGCAGAGGCTCAAGAGAGTGATGCAGAGGCTCAAGAGAGGGATGCAGAGGCTCAAGAGAGTGATGCAGAGGCTCAAGAGAGTGATGCAGAGGCTCAAGAGAGGGATGCAGAGGCTCAAGAGAGTGATGCAGAGGCTCAAGAGAGTGATGCAGAGGCTCAAGAGAGGGATGCAGAGGCTCAAGAGAGTGATGCAGAGGCTCAAGAGAGTGATGCAGAGGCTCAAGAGAGGGATGCAGAGGCTTAAGAGAGTGATGCAGAGGCTCAAGAGAGGGATGCAGAGGCTCAAGAGAGGGATGCAGAGGCTCAAGAGAGGGATGCAGAGGCTCAAGAGAGTGATGCAGAGGCTCAAGAGAGGGATGCAGAGGCTCAAGAGAGTGATGCAGAGGCTCAAGAGAGGGATGCAGAGGCTCAAGAGAGTGATGCTCAAGAGAGGCTCAAGAGAGGGATGCAGAGGCTCAAGAGAGTGATGCAGAGGCTCAAGAGAGTGATGCAGAGGCTCAAGAGAGGGATGCAGAGGCTCAAGAGAGGGATGCAGAGGCTCAAGAGAGTGATGCAGAGGCTCAAGAGAGGGATGCAGAGGCTTAAGAGAGTGATGCAGAGGCTCAAGAGAAGAGAGTGATGCAGAGGCTCAGAGTGCAGAGTGATGCAGAGGCTCAAGAGAGTGATGCAGAGGCTCAAGAGAGTGATGCAGAGGCTCAAGAGAGAGATGCAGAGGCTCAAGAGAGTGATGCAGAGGCTCAAGAGAGTGATGCAGAGGCTTAAGAGAGTGATGCAGAGGCTTAAGAGAGTGATGCAGAGGCTTAAGAGAGGGATGCAGAGGCTCAAGAGAGTGATGCAGAGGCTCAAGAGAGTGATTCAGAGGCTTAAGAGAGGGATGCAGAGGCTTATGAGAGTGATGCAGAGGCTGAAGAGAGTGATGCAGAGGCTCTAGGGAGTAATGCAGAGGCTCAAGAGAGTGATGCAGAGGCTCAAGAGAGTGATGCAGAGGCCCAAGAGAGGGATGAGAGTGATGCAGAGGCTCAAGAGAGTGCTGCAGAGGCTTAAGAGAGGGATGCAGAGGCTCAAGAGAGGGATGCAGAGGCTTAAGAGAGTGATGCAGAGGCTCAAGAGAGGGATGCAGAGGCTCAAGAGAGGGATGAAGAGGCTCAAGAGAGGGATGCAGAGGCTCCTGAGAGTGATGCAGAGGCTCAAGAGAGGGATGCAGAGGCGCAAGAGAGTGATGCAAAGGCTCAAGAGAGGGATGCAGAGGCTCATGAGAGGGATGCAAGAGGTCAAGAGAGGGATGCAGAGGCTCAAGAGAGTGATGCAGAGGCTTAAGAGAGGGATGCAGAGGCTCAAGAGAGTGATGCAGAGGCTTAAGAGAGGGATGCAGAGGCTCAAGAGAGTGATGCAGAGGCTCAAGAGAGTGATGCAAAGGCTCAAGAGAGGGATGCAGAGGCTCCAGAGAGTGATGCAGAGGCTCCAGAGAGTGATGCAGAGGCTCAAGAGAGTGATGCAGAGGCTCAGGAGAGGGATGCAGAGGCTCAAGAGAGTGATGCAGAGGCTCAAGAGAGTGATGCAGAGGCTCAAGAGAGGGATGCAGAGGCTCAAGAGAGGGAAGAGAGATTGATGCAGAGGCCGAAGAGAGTGATGCAGAGGCTTAAGAGAGTGATGCAGAGGCTGAAGAGAGTGATGCAGAGGCTTAAGAGAGTGATGCAGAGGCTCAAGAGAGGGATGCAGAGGCTCAAGAGAATGATGGAGAGGCTTAGGAGAGGGATGCAGAGGCTCAAGAGAATGATGCAGAGGCTCAAGAGAGTGATGCAGAGGGTGAGGAGAGGGATGCAGAGGCTTAAGAGAGGGATGCAGAGGCTAAAGAGGGTGATGCAGAGGCTCAAGAGAGTGATGCAGAGGCTCAAGAGAGTGATGCAGAGGCTCAAGAGAGTGATGCAGAGGCTCAAGAGAGTGATGCAGAGGCTCAAGAGAGTGATGCAGAGGCTCAAGAGAGTGATGCAGAGGCTTAAGAGAGTGATGCAGAGGCTCAAGAGAGTGATGCAGAGGATCAAGAGAGTGATGCAGAGGCTCAAGAGAGTGATGCAGAGGCTCAAGAGAATGATGCAGAGGCTCAAGAGAGTGATGCAGAGGCTCAAGAGAGGGATGCAGAGGCTTAAGAGAGTGATGCAGAGGCTTAAGAGAGTGATGCAGAGGCTCAAGAGAGTGATGCAGAGGCTCAAGAGAGTGATGCAGAGGCTTAAGAGAGTGATGCAGAGGCTCAAGAGAGTGATGCAGAGACTCAAGAGAGTTATGCAGAGGCTCAAGAGAGTGATGCAGAGGCTTACGAGAGTGATGCAGAGGCTCAAGGGAGGGATTCAGAGGCTCAAGAGAGTGATGCAGAGGCTCAAGAGAGGGATGCAGAGGCTCAAGAGAGGATGCAGAGGCTTAAGAGAGGGATGCAGAGGCTCAAGAGAGGGATGCAGAGGCTTAAGAGAGTGATGCAGAGGCTCAAGAGAGGGATGCAGAGGCTTAAGAGGGTGATGCAGAGGCTCAAGAGAGTGATGCAAAGGCTGAAGAGAGTGATGCAGAGGCTTAAGAGAGTGATGCACAGGCTCAAGAGAGTGATGCAGAGGCTCAAGAGAAGGATGCAGAGGCTCAAGAGAGGGATGCAGAGGCTCAAGAGAGTGATGCAGAGGCTCAAGAGAGTGATGCAGAGGCTCAAGAGAGTGATGCAGAGGCTTAAGAGAGTGATGCAGAGGCTCAAGAGAGGGATGCAGAGGCTCAAGAGAGGGATGCAGGAGCTCAAGAGAGGGATGCAGAGGCTTAAGAGAATGATGCAGAGGCTTAAGAGAGGGATGCAGAGGCTGAAGAGAGTGATGCAGAGGCTCAAGAGAGTGATGCAGAGGCTCAAGAGAGGGATGCAGAGGCTCAAGAGAGTGATGCAGAGGCTGAAGAGAGTGATGCAGAGGGTCAAGAGAGTGATGCAGAGGCTCAAGAGAGTGATGCAGAGGCTCAAGAGAGTGATGCAGAGGCTCAATAGAATGATGCAGAGGCTTAAGAGAGGGATGCAGATGCTTAAGAGAGTGATGCAGAGGCTCAAGAGAGTGATGCAGAGGCACAAGAGAATGATGCAGAGGCTCAAGAGAGTGATGTAGAGGCTCAAGAGAGAGATGCAGAGGCTCAAGAGAGTGATGCAGCGGCTAAAGAGAGTGATGCAGAGGCTCAAGAGAGTGTTGCAGAGGCTTAAGAGAGTGATGCAGAGGCTTAAGAGAGGGATGCAGAGGCTCAAGAGAGTGATGCAGAGGCTGAAGAGAGTGATGCAGAGGCTTAAGAGAGTGATGCAGAGGCTCAAGAGAGGGATGCAGAGGCTCAAGAGAGTGATGCAGAGGCTCAAGAGAGTGATGCAGAGGCTCAAGAGAGTGATGCAGAGGCTTAAGAGAGTGATGCAGAGGCTCAAGAGAGTGATGCATAGGCTCAAGAGAGTGATGCAGAGGCTTTAGAGAGTGATGCAGAGGCTTAAGAGAGGGATGCAGAGGCTCAAGAGAGGGATGCAGAGGCTTAGGAGAGTGATGCAAAGGCTCAAGAGAGTGATGCAGAGGCTCAAGAGAATGATGCAGAGGCTTAAGAGAGGGATGCAGAGGCTCAAGAGAGTGATGCAAAGGCTCAATAGAGGGATGCAGATGCTCATGGGAGGGATGCAGAGGTTCAAGAGAGGGATGCAGAGGCTCAAGAGAATGATGCAGAGGCTTAAGAGAGGGATGCAGATGCTCAAGAGAGTGATGCAGAGGCTTAAGAGAGGGATGCAGAGGCTCAAGAGAATGATGCAGAGGCTCAAGAGAGTGTTGCAGAGGCTCAAGAGAGGGATGCAGAGGCTCAAGAGAGTGATGCAGAGGCTCCAGAGAGTGATGCAGAGGCTCAAGAGAGTGCTGCAGAGGCTCCAGAGAGGGATGCTGAGGCTCCAGAGAGGGATGCAGAGGCTCAAGAGAGTGATTCAGAGGATCATGAGAGTGATGCAGAGACTCAAGAGAGTGATGCAGAGGATCAAGAGAGGGAAGCAGAGGATTAAGAGATTGATGCAGAGGCCGAAGAGAGTGATGCAGAGGCTTAAGAGAGTGATGCAGAGGCTGAAGAGAGTGATGCAGAGTCTTAGGAGAGTGATGCAGAGGCTCAAGAGAGTGATGCAGAGGCTCAAGAGAGTGATGCAGAGGCTTAAGAGAGGGATGCAGAGGCTCAAGAGAATGATGCAGAGGCTCAAGAAAGTGCTACAAAAGGCTCAGGAGAGGGATGCTGAGGTTCCAGAGAGGGATGCAGAGGCTCAAGAGAGTGATGCAGAGGCTCAGGAGAGTGATGCAGAGGCAAGAGAGTGATGCAGAGGCTCATGAGAGTGCTGCAGAGGCTCAAGAAAATGATGCAGAGGCTCAAGAGAGTGATCCAGAGGATCAAGAGAGGGATGCAGAGGCTTAAGAGAGTGATGCAGAGGCTCAAAAGAGTGATGCAGATGCTCAAGAGAGTGATGCAGAGGCTCAAGAGAGTGATGCAGACGATCAAGAGAGTGATGCAGAGGCACAAGAGAGTGATGCAGAGGATCAAGAGAGGGATGCAGAGGCTTAAGAGAGTGATGCAGAGGCTTAAGAGAGTGATGCAGAGGCTCTAGAGAGTGATGCAGAGGCTAAAGAGAGTGATGCAGAGGCTTAAGAGAGGAATGTAGAGGCTCAAGAGAGTGATGCAGAGACTCAAGAGAGTGATGCAGAGGCTCAAGAGAGTGATGCAGAGGCTTAAGAGAGTGATATAGAGGCTCAAGAGAGGGATTCAGAGGCTTAAGAGAGTGATGCAAAGGCTCAAGAGAGGGATGCAGAGGCTCAAGAGAGGGATGCAGGAGTTCCAGAGAGGGATGCAGAGGCTCAAGAGAGGGATGCAGAGGCTTAAGAAAGTGATGCAGAGGCTCAAAAGAGGGATGCAGAGGCTTAAGAGGGTGATGCAGAGGCTCAAGAGAGTGATGTAGAGGCTCAAGAGAGGGATGCAGGGGCTCAAGAGAGAGATACAGAGGCTCAAGAGAATGATGCAGAGGCTGAAGAGAGTGATGCAGAGGCTTAAGAGAGGGATGCAGAGGCTTAAGAGAGTGATGCAGAGTCTGAAGAGAGTGTTGCAGAGGCTCAAGAGAGGGATGCAGAGGCTCAAGAGAGTGATGCAGAGGCTCAAGAGAGTGATGCAGACGACCAAGAGAGAGATGCAGAGGCTCTTGAGAGTGATGCTGAGGCTTACGAGAGTGATGCAGAGGCTCAAGGGAGGGATGCAGAGGATTAAGAGAGTGATGCAAAGGCTCAAGAGAGAGGGATGCAGAGGCTCAAGAGGGGGATGCAGGAGTTCAAGAGAGGGATGCAGAGGCTCAAGAGAGGGATGCAGAGGCTTAGGAAAGTGATGCAGAGGCTCAAATGAGGGATGCAGAGGCTTAAGAGAGTGATGCAGAGGGTCAATAGAGTGATGTAGAGGCTCAAGAGAGGGATGCAGAGGCTCAATAGAGAGATACAGAGGCTCAAGAGAATGATGCAGTGGCTGAAGAGAGTGATGCAGAGGCTTAAGAGAGTGATGCAGAGGCTTAAGAGAGTGATGCAGAGTCTGAAGAGAGTGTTGCAGAGGCTCAAGAGAGGGATGCAGAGGCTCAAGAGAGTGATGCAAAGGCTCAAGAGAGGGATGCAGAGGCTCAAGAGAAGGATGCAGAGGCTCAAGAGTGGGATGCAGAGACTCCTTAGAGTGATGCAGAGGCTCAAGAGAGGGATGTGAGGGATGTAGAGGCTTAAGAGAGTCGTGCAGAGGCTTAAGAGAGGGGATGCAGAGGCTCAAGAGAATGATGCAGAGGCTGAAGAGAGTAATGCAGAGGCTTAAGAGAGGGATGCAGAGGCTCAAGAGAGTGATGCAAAGGCTCAAGAGAGGGATGCAGGGGCTCAAGAGAAGGATGCAGAGGCTCAAGAGAGGGATGCAGAGACTCCTTAGAGTGATGCAGAGGCTCAAGAGAGGGATGTAGAGGCTCAAGAGAGTGATGCAGAAGCTCAAGAGAGTGATGCAAAGGCTTAAGAGAGTCGTGCAGAGACTTAAGAGAGGGGATGCAGAGGCTCAAGAGAATGATGCAGAGGCTGAAGAGAGTAATGCAGAGGCTTAAGAGAGGGATGCAGAGGCTCAAGAGAGGGATGCAAAGGCTCAAGAAAGGGATGCAAGGGCTCAAGAGAGGGATGCAGAGGCTCAAGAGAGGGATGCAGAGACTCTTGAGAGCGATGCAGAGGCTCAATAGAGGGAAGCAGAGGCTCATGAGAGGGATGCAGAAGTTAACGAGAGGGATGCAGAGGGTCAAACTAGTGATGCAGAGGCTTAGGAGAGGGATGCAGAGGCTCAAGAGAGTGATTCAGAGGTTTAAGAGAGGGATGCAGTAGCTCTAGAGAGCATCACTCCCATAAACCTCTGAATCACTCTCTTGAGCCTCTCCATCCCTCTCTTGTAGCCTCTGCATTACTCTCTTAAGCCTCTGCATCTCTCTCTTAAGCCTCTGCATCGCTCTCTTAAGCCTTTGCATCACTCCCTTCATCCTCTGAATCACTCTCTTGAGCCTCTCCATCACTCTCTGAGCCCCGGCAGCTATTGAGCCTCTGCATCTCTTTGAGCCTCTGCATCACTTTCAGCATTAAGCCTCTGCATCCCTTTCATGAGCCTTTGCATCTCTCTCTTGAACTCCTGCATCCCTCTAATGAGCCTCTGCATCTCTCTCATGAGACTCTGCATCACTCTCTTCAGCCTCAACATCCCTCTCTTCAGCCTCTGCATCACTATCTTAGGCCTCTGCATCCCTCTCTTGTTCCTCTGCATCCTTCACTTGAGCCTCTGCACCCTCGCTTGAGCCATTGCATCCCTCTCTTGAGCCTCTGCATCCCTCTCTTAAGCCTCTGCATCACTCTCTTAAGCATCTGCATCACTCTTTTAAGCCCCTGCATCACTCTCGTAAGCCTCTGAATCACTCTCTTGAGCCTCTGCATCCCTCTCTTGAGCATCTGCTTCAACCTTTTAAGCCTCTGCATCCCTCTCTTTAGCCTCTGCATCACTGTCAAGAGCCTCTGCATCCCTCTCTTGTGCCTCTTCATCCCTCACTTTAGCCTCTGCATCCCTCTCTTGAGCCTCTGCATCCCTCTCTTGAACTTCTGCATCCTTCTCATGAGATTCTGCATCCCTCACTTGAGACTTTGCATCACTCTCTTAAGCCTCTGCATCCCTCTCTTGAGCCTCTGCGTCACTCACAAGAGCCTCTGCATCCCTCTCTTGTGCCTCTGCTTCCCTCACTTGATCCTCTGCATCCCTCTCTTGAGCCCCTGCATACCTCTCTTGAGCTTCTGCAGCCCTCTCCTGAGACTCTGCATCCCTCTCCTGAGCCTCTGCATCACTCTCAAGATCCTCTGCATCCCTCTCTTGTGCCTCTTCATCCCTCACTTTAGCCTCTGCTTCCTTCTCTTGTGCCTCTGCATCCCTCTCTTGAGTTTCTGCATCCCTCTCTTAACCCTCTGTATCACTCTCTTAAGCCTCTGCATCACTCTTGTAAGCCTCTGAATCACTCTATTGAGCGTCTGCATCCCTCTCTTGACCCTCTGCATCACTCTCGTTAGCCTCTGCATCCCTCTCATGAGCCCCTGCATCACTCTCTTGAGCCTCTGCATCACTCTCTTTTGCCTCTGCATCACTCTCTTCATCCTTTGCATCGTTCTCGTGAGCCTCTGCATCGCTCTCTTGAGCCTCTGCATCATTCCCAAGAGCCTCTGCATCACTCTCTTGAGCCTCTGCATCACTCTCTTGAGCCTCTTCATCACTCACTTGAGCCTCTGCATCACTCTCTTGAGCCTCTCCATCACTCTCTTAAGCCTCTGCATCACTCTCTTGTGCCCCTGCATCACTCTCTTGAACCTCTGCATCACTCTCTTAAGCCTCTGCATCCCTTTCTTGAGCCTCTGCATCACTCTTTTGAGTCTCTTCATCCCTCTCTTAAGCCTCTGCATCCCCTGTCTTGAGCCTCTGCATCACTCACTTAAGCCTTTGCATCACTCTCTTGAGCCTCTGCATCCCTCTCTTAAGCCTCTGCTACACTCTCTTCAGCCTCTGCATCACTCTCTTAAGCCTCTGCATCCCTCTCTTCATCCTCTGCATCAGTCTCTTGAGCATCTGCATCACTCTCTTCAGCCTCTGCATCCCTCTCTTCAGCTTCTGCATCACTCTCTTGAGCCTCTACGTCCCTCTCTTAAGCCTCTGCATCACTCTCTTGAGCCTCTGCATCACTCTCTTAAGCCTCTGCATCCATCTCTTGAGCCTCTGAATACCTCTCCTGAACCTCTGCATCACCCTCTTAAGCCTCTGCATCACTATTTTGAGCCTCTGCATCACTTTTTTTGCCCTCTGCATCTCTCACTTCAGCCTCTGCATCACTCTCTTGAGCCTCTGCATCCCTCTCTTGAGCCCCTGCATCCCTCTCTTAAGCCTCTGCATCACTCTCTTGAGCTCTGCATCACTCTCTTGACATCCCTTTCTTAAGCCTCCCTCTCTTGAGCCTCTGCATCCCTCTCTTGAGCCTCTGCATCACTCTCTTGAGCCTCTGCATCACTCTATTGAGCCTCTGCATCACTCTCTAAGCCTCTGCATCATTCTCTTGAACCTCTACATCCCTCTCTTCAGCCTCTGCATCACTCTCTTGAGCCTCTGCATCCCTCTCTTAAGCCTCTGCATCCCTCTCTTGAGCCTCTGCATCACTCTCTTGAGCCTCTGCATCACTCTCATGAGCCTCTGCATCACTCTCATGAGCCTCTGCATCACTCTCTTGGAGCCTCTGCATCACTCTCTTGAGCTTCTGCATCCCTCTCTTGAGCCTCTGCATCACTCTCTTAAGCCTCTGCATCACTCTCTTGAGCCTCTGGCATCCCTCTCTTGAGCCTCTGCATCACTCTCTTGAGCCTCTGCATCACTCTCTTGAGCCTCTGCATCCCTCTCTTGAGCCTCTGCATCACTCACTTGAGCCTCTGCATCACTCTCTTAAGCCTCTGCATCCCTCTCTTAAGCTTCTGCATCACTCTCCAGAGCCTCTGCATCCCTCTCTTGAGCCTCTGCATCACTCTCTTAAGCCTCTGCATCACTCTCTTAAGCCTCTGCATCCCTCTCTTGAGCCTCTGCATCCCCTCTCTTGAGCCTCTGCATCACTCTCTTGAGCCTCTGCATCCCTCTCTTCATCCTCTGCATCAGTCTCTTGAGCCTCTGCATCACTCTCTTCAGCCCCTGCATCCCTCTCTTGCAGCCTCTGCATCACTCTCTGGAGCCTCTACATCCCTCTCTTAAGCCTCTGCATCCCTCTCTTGAGCCTCTGCATCACTCTCTTCAGCCTCTGCATCCCTCTCTTGAGCCTCTGCATCACCTCTTGAACCTCTGCATCCCTCTCTCAAGCCTCTGCATCACTCTCTTGAGCCTCTGCATCACTCAGTTAAGCCTCTGCATCCCTCTCTTGAGCCTCTGCATCACTCTCTTGAGCCTCTGCATCACTCTCTTGAGCCCCTGCATTCCCTCTCTTAAACCTCTGCATCGCCTCTCTTAAGCCTCTGCATCACACTTCTTAAGCCTCTGAATCACTCTCTTGAGCCTCTGCATCCCTCTCTTGAGCCTCTGCATTACTCTCTTGAGCCTCTGCATCCCTCTCTTGAGCCTCTGCATCATTCTCTTAGGCCTCTGCATCATTCTCTTCTCTGCACCACTCTCTTAAGCCTCTGAATCACTCTCTTGAGCCTCTGCATCACTCTCTTGAGCCTCTGCATCCCTCTCTTAAGCCTCTGCATCACTCTCTTGAGCCTCTGCATCACTCTCTTAAGCCTCTGCATCACTCTCTTGAGCCTCTGAATCCCTCTTGTCATCCTCTCATCACTCTCTTGAGCCTATGCATCACTCTCTTAAGCCTCTGCATCACTCTCTTAAGCTTCTGCATCACTCTCTTGAGCCTCTGCATCACTCTCTTGAGCCTCTACATCACTCTCTTAAGCCTCTGCATCCCTCTCTTGAGCCTCTGCATCACTCTCTTGAGCCTCTGCATCACTCTCTTGAGGCTCTGCATCCCTCTCTTGAGCCTCTGATCATCCCTCAGCCTATGAGCCTCTCCTCATCACTCTCCCATTGAGCCTCTGCATCACTCTCTTAAGCCACTGCATCACTCTCTTGAGCCTCTGCATCCCTCTCTTGAGCCTCTGCATCCCTCTCTTAAGCCTCTGCATCACTCTCTTAAGCTTCTGCATCACTCTCGTGAGCCTCTGAATCCCTCTTTGAGCCTCTGCATCACTCTCTTGAGCCTCTGCATCACTCTCTTAAGCCTCTGCATCCTCTCTTCAGCCACTGCATCACTCTTTTGAGCCTCTGCATCCTTCTCTTGAGCCTCTGCATCACTCTCTTGAGCCTCTGCATCCCTCTCTTGAGCTTCTGCATCACTCTCTTAAGCCTCTGCATCACTCTCTTGGAGCCTCTGCATCACTCTCTTCAGCCTCTGCATCACTCTCTTGAGTCTCTGCATCCCTCTCTTGAGCCTCTGCATCCTCTCTCTTCAGCCTCTGCATCACTCTCTTGAGCCTCTGCATCATTCTCGTGAGCCTCTGCATCACTTTTCTTGAGCCTCTAGGCATCACTCTCTTGAGCCTCTGCATCACTTTCTTGAGCCTCTGCATCACTCTCTTAAGCCACTGCATCACTCTCTTGAGCCTCTGCATCACTCTCTTGAGCCTCTACATCCCTCTCTTGAGCCTCTGCATCACTCTCTTAAGCCTCTGCATCACTCTCTTGAGCCTCTGCATCACTCTCTTGAGCCTCTGCATCACTCTCTTGAGCTCTGCATCCCTCTCTTGAGCCTCTGCATCACTCTCTTCAGCCTCTGCATCCCTCTCTTAAACCTCTGCATCATTCTCTTGAGCCTCTGCATCACTCTCTTAAGCCTCTGCATCCCTTTCTTGAGCCTCTGCATCACTCTCTTGAGCCTCTGCATCACTCTCTTGAGCCTCTGCATCCTTCTCTTAAGCCTCTGCATCCCTCTCTTGAGCCTCTGCATCACTCTCTTGAGCCTCTGCATCCCTCTCTTGAGCCTCTGCATCACTCTCTTAAGCCTCTGCATCACTCTCTTTAACCTCTGCATCACTCTCTTGAGCCTCTGCATCACTCTCTTGAGCCTCTGCATCCTTTCTTGAGCCTCTGCATCACTCTCTTGAGCCTCTGCATCACTCTCTTAAGCCTCTGCATCACTCTCTTAAGCCTCTGCATCACTCTCTTAAGCCTCTGCATCCCTCTCTTGAGCCTCTGCATCACTCTCATAAGCCTCTGCATCACTCTCTTGAGCCTCTGCATAACTCTCTTGAGCCTCTGCATCACTCACTTGAGCCTCTGCACTCCTCATCTCTCTTGAGCCTCTGCATCACTCTCTTAAGCCTCTGCATCCCTCTCTTAAGCCTCTGCATCACTCTCTTGAGCCTCTGCATCACTCTCTTAAGCCTCTGCATCCCTCTCTTGAGCCTCTGCATCACTCTTTTGAGCCTCTGCATCCCTCTGTTGAGCCTCTGCATCCACTCTCTTGAGCCTCTGCATCACTCTCTTGAGCCTCTGCATCCCTCTCTTGAGCCTCTGCATCACTCTCTTGAGCCTCTGCTTCACTTTCTTCATCCTCTGCATCACTCTCTTGAGCCTCTGCATCCACTCTCTTGATCCTCTGCATCACTCTCTTGAGCCTCTGCATCACTCTCTTGAGCCTCTGCATCACTCTCTTCAGCTTCTCTGCATCACTCTCTTCGAGCCTCTGCATCACTCTCTTGATCCTCTGCATCACTCTCTTAAGCCTCTGCATCACTCTCTTGAGCCTCTGCATCACTCTCTTAAGCCTCTGCATCACTCTTCTTGAGCCTCTGCTTCATTTGATCCTCTGTTTCACTGAAGCCTCTGCATCACTCTCTTAAGCCTCTGCATCACTCTCTTGAGCCTCTGCATCACTCTCGTTCCTAAGCCTCTGCATCACTCTGTTCAGCCTCTGCATCCCTCTCTTGAGCCTCTGCATCCCTCTCATGAGCCTCTGCATCCCTCTCTTGTGCCTCTGCAACACTCTCTTAAGCCTCTGCATCACTCTCTTGAGCCTCTGCATCACTCTCATGAGCCTCTGCATCACTCTCTTGAGCCTCTGCATCACTCTCTTGAGCCTCTGCATTCCCTCTCTTGAGCCTCTGCATCCCTCTCTTGAGCCTCTGCATCACTCTCTTAAGCCTCTGCATCACTCTCTTGAGCCTCTGCATCACTCTCTTGAGCCTCTGCATCACTCTCTTGAGCCTCTGCATCCCTCTCCTAAGCCTCTGCTTCCTCTCATTTGAGCCTCTGCATCAATCTTCAACCCCTGCATCACTCTCTTAAGCCTCTGCATCACTCTCTTGAGCCTCTGCATCAGTCTCCTAAGCCTCTTCATCCCTATGTTGACCCTCTGCATCACTCTCTTAAGCCTCTGCATCCCTCTCATGAGCCTCTGCATCCCCTCTTGAGCCTCCTGCAACTCTCTCTTGAGCCTCTGCATCCCTCTCTTGAGCCTCTGCATCACTCTATAAGCCTCTGCATCCCTCTCTTGAGCCTCTGCATCCCTCTCTTGAGCCTCTGCATCACTCTCTTGAGCCTCTGCATCACTCTCTTAAGCTTCTGCATCACTCTCTTGAGCCTCTGCATCCCTCTCTTGAGCCTCTGCATCCACTCTCTTAAGCCTCTGCCATCACTCTCTTAAGCCTCTGCATCACTCTCTTGAGCCTCTACATCCCTCTCTTGAGCCTCTGCATCACTCTCCTGAGCCTCTGCATCACTCTCTTGAGCCTCTGCATCACTCTCTTGAGCCTCTGCATCACTCTCTTGAGCCTCTGCCTCACTCTCTTGAGCCTCTGCATCACTCTCTTAAGCTCTATTCATCCCTCTCTTGATCCTCTGCATCACTCTCTTAAGCCTCTGCATCCCTCTCTTGAGCCTCTGCATCCCTCTCTTGAGCTTCTGCATCACTCTCTGTAGCCTCAGCATCCCTCTCTTCATCCTCTGCATCCCTCTCTTGAGCCTCTGCATCCCTCTCATGAGCCTCTGCATCCCTCTCTTGAGCCTCTGCATCACTCTCTTGAGCCTCTGCATCACTCTCTTGAGCCTCTGCATCACTCACGTGAGCCTCTGCATCCCTCTCTTGAGCCTCTGCAACATCAGCCTCTCTCTTTAAGCCTCTGCATCCCTCTCTTGAGCCTCTGCATCCCTCTCTTGAGCCTCTGCATCACTCTATTAAGCCTCTGCATCCCACTCTCTTGAGCCTCTGCATCACTCTCTTGAGCCTCTGCATCACTCTCTTGAGCCTCTGCATCCCTCTCTTAAGCCTCTGCTCACTTAACTCTCTTCTTAAGCCTCTGCATCACTCTCTTGAGCCTCTGCATCACTCTCTTGAGCCTCTGCATCACTCTCTTGAGTCTCTGCATCACTCTCTTAAGCCTCTGCATCCCTCTCTTCATCCTCTGCATCTTGAACTCCTGCATTCCCTCTCATGAGCCTCTGCATCTCCTCTCTTGAGCCTCTGCATCACTCTCTAGAGCCTCTGCATCCCTCTCTTGAGCTCTGCATCCTCTGCATCCCTCCCTCTGCTAAGCCTCTGCATCACTCTCCAGCTCTTAAGCCTCTGCATCCCTCTCTTGAACCTCTGCATCCCTCTATTAAGCCTCTGCATCACTCTCTTGAGCCTCTGCATCACTCTCTTGAGCCTCTGCATCACTCTCTTAAGGCTCTGCATCCCTTCTATTAGGCCTCTCTGCAATACTCTCTTAAGCCTCTGCATCACTCTATTGACCTTCTGCATCACTCGCTTGAGCCTCTACATCCCTCTCTTGAGCCTCTTGCCTTACTCTCTTGAAGCCTCTGCATCACTCTCTCTCATCCTCTGCATCCCTCTCCTGAGCATCTGCAATCACTCTTCTGGCCCCTGCATTAATCCATTGAGCCTCTGCATCACTCTCTTTATCCTCTGCATCCCTTTCTTAAGCCTCTGCATCACTCTCGTACAGAGGAGTAACTTTACATTGTCTGCCTCCGCCTGACTGGCGTCTGTGGTTTGTTCATCCTCCACGTGACTTGTTCATGTTGTTATAATGTTCATGTTGTACTATGTACTGCTCTCTTGTTACAATGCAGAGGCTCTAGCGAGTGATGCAGAGGCTTAAGAGAGTGATGCAGAGGCTCAAGAGAATGATGCACAGGATCAAGAGAGTGATGCAGAGGCTCGAGAGAGTGATGCAGAGGCTCAAGAGAGGGATACAGAGGCTAAGAGAGTGATGCAGAGGCCTCAAGAGAGTGATGCAGAGGCTGAAGATAGTGTTGCAGAGGCTCAAGAGAGTGATGCAGAGGCTCAAAGAGTGTTGCAGAGGATCAAGAGAGGGAAGCAGAGACTCAAGAGAGGGATGAAGAGACTCAAGAGAGTGATGCAGAGGCTCAAGAGAGGGATGCAGAGGCTCAAGAGAGTGATACAGAGTCTCAAGAGAGTGATGCAGGTGCTTCAGAGAGTGATGCAGAGGCTAAAACGAGTGATGCAGAGGCTCATAAGAGGGATGCAGAGGCTCAAGAGAGTGATGCAGAGGCTTACATAAGTGATGCAGAGGCTTACGAGAGGGATGCAGAGGCTCAACAGAGTGATGCAGAGGCTGAAGAGAGAGATGCAGAGGCTTAAGATAGTGATGCAGAGGCTCAAGAGAGTGATGCAAAGGCTCAAGAGAATGATGTAGAGGCTTAAGAAAGGGATGCAGATGCTTAGGAGAGTGATGCAGAGGCTCATAGAGTGATGCAAAGGCTCAAAAGAGTGATGCAAAGGCTCAAGAGAGTGATGCAGAGGATCAAGAGAGTGATTCAGAGGCTCAATAGAGTGATGCTGAGGATCAAGAGAGGGATTCAGAGGCCTCACGAGAGTGATGCAGATGATCAAGAGAGTGATGCAGAGGCTAAAGAGAGTGATGCAGAGGATCAAGAAGGGATTCAGAGGATCAGAGAGGATTCAGAGGCTTAGAGAGTGCTGCAGAGGCTGAAGAGAGTGATGCAGAGGCTCGGGAGAATGATGCAGAGGCTCAAAGAGGGATTTCAGAGGCTCAAGAGAGGGATGCAGTGGCTCAAGAGAGTGTATGCAGAGGATGAAGAGAGTGATGCAGAGGCTCGAGAGAGTGATGCAGAGCTGAAGAGAGTGTTGCAGAGGCTGAAGATAGGGATGCAGAGGCTTAAGAGGGTGATGTAGTGGCTCACAGAGTGATGCAGAGGCTCAAGAGGGGATGCAGGGGCCCAAGAGAGTGATGCAGATGCTCAAGAGAGGGATGCAGAGGATGAAGAGAGTGTTGCAGAGGCTCAAGAGAAGGATGCAGAGGCTTAAGAGAGTGATGCAGAGGCTTAAGAGAGGGGATGCAGAGTCTGAAGAGAGTGATGCAGAGGCTGAAGAGTGTTGCCAGAGGATCAAAGAGAGTTGCAGAGGCTCAAGGGAGAGAGATGCAGAGGCTCAAGAGAGTGATGCAATAGCTCAGAGAATATGAATGATGCAGAAGCTTAAGAGAGAGATGCAGAGGCTCAAGAGAGTGATGCAGAGGCTCAAGAGAGTGATGAAGAGGCTAAGGAAAATGATGCAGAGGCTCAAGAGGGAATGCAGAGATTCAAGAGAGTGATGTAGAGGCTCATGAGAGTGATCCAGAGGCTTAAGTGAGTGATGCAGAGGCTCAAGAGATGAGATGCAGAGGCTCAAGAGAGGGATGCAGAGGCTCAAGAGTGTGATGCAGAGGCTGAAGAGAGGGAGGCAGAGGTTCAAGAGAATGATGTAGAGGCTTAAGATTCGGTATAAAATGTCGTAATTTCAACCAGCGAATATGTGTAGAGAGCCAGAATTTGGCTCCAAAATATGGCTCAAGGATCGAATTTGGGATGTTGGGATATTTTGAAAACTGCTGGGAGGGTTTGGGCAAAATATTATCCATCGCCACTTTCAGTAATTGGCATATTTTCGGTATAAAAAGTCGTAATTTGGAACTGTGAATACGTAGAAAGAGCCAGAATTTGGCTCCAAAATACGGCTCAAGGGTCGAATTTGGGATGTTTGGGATATTTTGAAAACTGCTGGGAGATTTTGGGCAAAATGTGATCCATCGCCGCTCTCAGTAATTAGCATATTTTCGGTTCAAAAAGTCGTAATTTCAAACAGCGAATACGTGCAGAGACCCAGAATTTGGCTCCAAAATATAGCTCAAGCGTTAAATTTGGGATGTTTGGCATATTTTGAAAACTGCAGGGAGGGTTTGGGCAAAATGTGATCCATCGCCGCTTTTATTTATTGGCATATTTTCGGTATAAAAAGACGTAATTTCAAACAGCGAATACGTGCAGAGAGCCAGAATTTGGCTCCAAAATATGGCTTAAGCGTCGAATTTGGGATGTTTCGGAAATTTTGAAAACTGCAGGGAGGGTTTGGGTAGAATGTGATCCATCGCCGCTTTAAGTAATTGGCATATTTTCGGCATAAAAAGTCAGGCTCAAGAGAGGCCTGCAGAGGCTCAATAGAGTGATTCAGAGGCTTACGAGAGTGATGCAAAGGCTTAAGAGAGTGATGCAGAGGCTTAAAAAAGTGATGCAGAGGCTCATAAGAGGGAAGCAGAGGCTTAAAAGAGTGACGCGGAGGCTCAGGAGAGTGATGCAGAGGCTCAAGAGAGGGATGCAGGGGCTCAAGAGAGTTATGGAGAGGCTCAAGAGAGTAATTCAGAGGCTTGAGAGAGTGATGCAGAGGCTCAAGAGAGTGATGCAGAGGCTCAAGAGAGTGATGCAGAGGCTAAAGAGAGTGATGCAAAGGCTCAGGAGAGGGATGTAGAAGCTCATGAGAGGGATGCAGGTGCTCAAGTGAGGGATGGAGAGGCTTAGGAGAATGATGCAGAGGCTCTAGAGAGGGATGCAGAGGCTCAAGAGAGTGATGCAGAGGCTCAAGAGAGTGATGCAGAGGCCTCAAGAGAGTGATGCAGAGGCTCAGGAGAGTGATGCAGAGGCTAAAGAGAGTGATGCAGAGGCTTAAGAAAGTGATGCAGAGGATTAAGAGAATGATGCAGAGGCTCAAAATAGGAATGCAGAGGCTTAAGAGGGTGATGCAGAGGTTCAAGAGAGGGATTCAGAGGCTCAAGAGATGTATGCAGAGGCTTAAGAGAGTGATGCAGAGGCTCAAGAGAGTGATGCAGAGGCTTAAGTGAGGGATGCCGAGGCTCAAGAGAGTGATGCAGAGGCTTAAGAGAGGAATGCAGGGGCCCCAAGAGAGTGATACAGATGCTCAAGAGAGGGATGCAGAGGATGAAGAGAGTGGTGCAGATTCTCAAAAGAAGGATTCAGAGGCTCAAGAGAGGGGTGAAGAGGCTTACGAGAGTGATGCAGTGGCTGAAGAGGGTGTTGCAGAGGCTCAAAATAGGAATGCAGAGGCTTAAGTGGGTGATGCAGAGGTTCAAGAGAGGGATTCAGAGGCTCAAGAGATGGATGCAGAGGCTTAAGAGAGTGATGCAGAGGCTCAAGAGAGGGATGCCGAGGCTCAAGAGAGTGATGCAGAGGCTTACGAGAGTGATGCAGAGGCTCAAGAGAGGGATGCAAGAGTGATGCAGAGGCTTAAGTGAGTGATGCAGAGGCTTAAGAGTGGGATGCAGAGGCTCAAGAGAGTGATGCAGAGGCTGAAGAGAGAGATGCAGAGGCTAAAGAGAGTGTTGCAGAGGCTTTAGAGAGGGATGCAGAGGTTCAAGAGAGCGATGCAGAGGCTCAAGATTCGGTATAAAATGTCGTAATTTCAACCAGCGAATATGTGTAGAGAGCCAGAATTTGGCTCCAAAATATGGCTCAAGGATCGAATTTGGGATGTTTGGGATATTTTGAAAACTGCTGGGAGGGTTTGGGCAAAATATTATCCATCGCCACTTTCAGTAATTGGCATATTTTCGGTATAAAAAGTCGTAATTTGGAACTGTGAATACGTAGAAAGAGCCAGAATTTGGCTCCAAAATACGGCTCAAGGGTCGAATTTGGGATGTTTGGGATATTTTGAAAACTGCTGGGAGATTTTGGGCAAAATGTGATCCATCGCCGCTCTCAGTAATTAGCATATTTTCGGTTCAAAAAGTCGTAATTTCAAACAGCGAATACGTGCAGAGACCCAGAATTTGGCTCCAAAATATAGCTCAAGCGTTAAATTTGGGATGTTTGGCATATTTTGAAAACTGCAGGGAGGGTTTGGGCAAAATGTGATCCATCGCCGCTTTTATTTATTGGCATATTTTCGGTATAAAAAGACGTAATTTCAAACAGCGAATACGTGCAGAGAGCCAGAATTTGGCTCCAAAATATGGCTTAAGCGTCGAATTTGGGATGTTTCGGAAATTTTGAAAACTGCAGGGAGGGTTTGGGTAGAATGTGATCCATCGCCGCTTTAAGTAATTGGCATATTTTCGGCATAAAAAGTCGAAATTTCAAACTGCTAATACGTGCAGAGAACCAGAATTTGGCTCCAAAATATGGCTCAAGCGTCGAATTTGGGATGTTTTGGATATTTTGAAAACTGCAAGGAGGGTTTGGGCAAAATGTGATCCATCGCCGCTCTCAGTAATTGGCATATTTTGGGTATAAAAAGTCCTAATTTAAAACAGCGAATACGTGCAGAGAGCCAGAATTTGCCTCCAAAAATATGGCTCAAGGATGGAATTTGGGATGTTTGGGATATTTTGAAAACTGCATGAGATTTTGGGCAAAATGTGACCCATCGCTGCTTTTAGTAATTGGCATATTTTCGGTTCAAAAAGTCGTAATTTCGAACAGCGAATACGTGCAGAGAGCCAG
The DNA here is from genome assembly GCF_020424385.1 of Procambarus clarkii. Classification (NCBI taxonomy): domain Eukaryota; kingdom Metazoa; phylum Arthropoda; class Malacostraca; order Decapoda; family Cambaridae; genus Procambarus; species Procambarus clarkii. Next base: position 315,528 of record NW_025555924.1, read on the forward strand.
AATTTGGCTCCAAAATATGGCTCAAGGGTCGAATTTTGGATGTTTTGTATATTTTAAAAACAGCAGGGGGGTTTTTGGCAAAATGTGACCCATAGCCGCTCTAAGTAATTGGCATATTTTCGGTATAAAATTCGTAATTTCAAACGGCGAATATGTGCAGAAATCCAGAATTTGCCTCCAAAATATGGCTCACGCAACGAATTTGGGATGTTTGGGATATTTTGAGGCTCAAGAGAGGTTCAGAGGCTCAAGAGAGTGATGTTGAGTTTTAAGAGAGGGATGCAGAGGCTCAAGAGAATGATGCAGAGGCTCAAGAGAGTGATGCAGAGGATCAAAAGAGGGATGCAGAGGCTTAAGAAAGTGATACAGAGGCTCAAGAGATTGATACAGAGACTCAAGAGAGTGATGCAGAGGCTCAAGAGAGTGATGCAGAGGATCAAGAAAGTGATGCAGAGGCTCAAGACAGTGATGCAGAGGCTCAAGAGAGTGATGCAGAAGATCAAAAGAGGGATGCAGAGGCTTAAGAGAGTGATGCAGAGGCTCAAAAGAGAGGTGCAGAGGCTCAAGTGAGGGATGCTGAGGATCCAGAGAGAGATTCAGAGGCTCCAGAGAGTGATGTAGAGGCTCAAGATAGTGATGCAGAGGATCAAAAGAGGGATGCAGAGGCTCAAGAGAGTGATGCAGAGGCTCAAGAGAGTGATGCAGAGGCCTCAAGAGAGTGATGCAGAGGCTCAGGAGAGTGATGCAGAGGCTAAAGAGAGTGATGCAGAGGCTTAAGAAAGTGATGCAGAGGATTAAGAGAATGATGCAGAGGCTCAAAATAGGAATGCAGAGGCTTAAGAGGGTGATGCAGAGGTTCAAGAGAGGGATTCAGAGGCTCAAGAGATGTATGCAGAGGCTTAAGAGAGTGATGCAGAGGCTCAAGAGAGTGATGCAGAGGCTTAAGTGAGGGATGCCGAGGCTCAAGAGAGTGATGCAGAGGCTTAAGAGAGGAATGCAGGGGCCCCAAGAGAGTGATACAGATGCTCAAGAGAGGGATGCAGAGGATGAAGAGAGTGGTGCAGATTCTCAAAAGAAGGATTCAGAGGCTCAAGAGAGGGGTGAAGAGGCTTACGAGAGTGATGCAGTGGCTGAAGAGGGTGTTGCAGAGGCTCAAAATAGGAATGCAGAGGCTTAAGAGGGTGATGCAGAGGTTCAAGAGAGGGATTCAGAGGCTCAAGAGATGGATGCAGAGGCTTAAGAGAGTGATGCAGAGGCTCAAGAGAGGGATGCCGAGGCTCAAGAGAGTGATGCAGAGGCTTACGAGAGTGATGCAGAGGCTCAAGAGAGGGATGCAAGAGTGATGCAGAGGCTTAAGTGAGTGATGCAGAGGCTTAAGAGAGGGATGCAGAGGCTCAAGAGAGTGATGCAGAGGCTGAAGAGAGAGATGCAGAGGCTAAAGAGAGTGTTGCAGAGGCTTTAGAGAGGGATGCAGAGGCTCAAGAGAGCGATGCAGAGGCTCAAGATTCGGTATAAAATGTCGTAATTTCAACCAGCGAATATGTGTAGAGAGCCAGAATTTGGCTCCAAAATATGGCTCAAGGATCGAATTTGGGATGTTTGGGATATTTTGAAAACTGCTGGGAGGGTTTGGGCAAAATATTATCCATCGCCACTTTCAGTAATTGGCATATTTTCGGTATAAAAAGTCGTAATTTGGAACTGTGAATACGTAGAAAGAGCCAGAATTTGGCTCCAAAATACGGCTCAAGGGTCGAATTTGGGATGTTTGGGATATTTTGAAAACTGCTGGGAGATTTTGGGCAAAATGTGATCCATCGCCGCTCTCAGTAATTAGCATATTTTCGGTTCAAAAAGTCGTAATTTCAAACAGCGAATACGTGCAGAGAGCCAGAATTTGGCTCCAAAATATGGCTTAAGCGTCGAATTTGGGATGTTTCGGAAATTTTGAAAACTGCAGGGAGGGTTTGGGTAGAATGTGATCCATCGCCGCTTTAAGTAATTGGCATATTTTCGGCATAAAAAGTCGAAATTTCAAACTGCTATTACGTGCAGAGAACCAGAATTTGGCTCCAAAATATGGCTCAAGCGTTGAATTTGGGATGTTTTGGATATTTTGAAAACTGCAAGGAGGGTTTGGGCAAAATGTGATCCATCGCCGCTCTCAGTAATTGGCATATTTTGGGTATAAAAAGTCCTAATTTAAAACAGCGAATACGTGCAGAGAGCCAGAATTTGCCTCCAAAAATATGGCTCAAGGATGGAATTTGGGATGTTTGGGATATTTTGAAAACTGCATGAGATTTTGGGCAAAATGTGACCCATCGCTGCTTTTAGTAATTGGCATATTTTCGGTTCAAAAAGTCGTAATTTCGAACAGCGAATACGTGCAGAGAGCCAGAATTTGGCTCCAAAATATGGCTCAAGGGTCGAATTTTGGATGTTTTGTATATTTTAAAAACAGCAGGGGGTTTTTTGGCAAAATGTGACCCATAGCCGCTCTAAGTAATTGGCATATTTTCGGTATAAAATTCGTAATTTCAAACGGCGAATATGTGCAGAGAGCCAGAATTTGCCTCCAAAATATGGCTCACGCAACGAATTTGGGATGTTTGGGATATTTTGAGGCTCAAGAGAGGTTCAGAGGCTCAAGAGAGTGATGTTGAGTTTTAAGAGAGGGATGCAGAGGCTCAAGAGAATGATGCAGAGGCTCAAGAGAGTGATGCAGAGGATCAAAAGAGGGATGCAGAGGCTTAAGAAAGTGATACAGAGGCTCAAGAGATTGATACAGAGACTCAAGAGAGTGATGCAGAGGCTCAAGAGAGTGATGCAGAGGATCAAGAAAGTGATGCAGAGGCTCAAGACAGTGATGCAGAGGCTCAAGAGAGTGATGCAGAAGATCAAAAGAGGGATGCAGAGGCTTAAGAGAGTGATGCAGAGGCTCAAAAGAGAGGTGCAGAGGCTCAAGTGAGGGATGCTGAGGATCCAGAGAGAGATTCAGAGGCTCCAGAGAGTGATGTAGAGGCTCAAGATAGTGATGCAGAGGATCAAAAGAGGGATGCAGAGGCTCAAGAGAGTGATGCAGAGGCTCAAGAGAGTGATGCAGAGGCCTCAAGAGAGTGATGCAGAGGCTCGGGAGAGTGATGCAGAGGCTAAAGAGAGTGATGCAGAGGCTTAAGAAAGTGATGCAGAGGATTAAGAGAATGATGCAGAGGCTCAAAATAGGAATGCAGAGGCTTAAGAGGGTGATGCAGAGGTTCAAGAGAGGGATTCAGAGGCTCAAGAGATGTATGCAGAGGCTTAAGAGAGTGATGCAGAGGCTCAAGAGAGTGATGCAGAGGCTTAAGTGAGGGATGCCGAGGCTCAAGAGAGTGATGCAGAGGCTTAAGAGAGGAATGCAGGGGCCCCAAGAGAGTGATGTAGAGGCTCAAGATAGTGATGCAGAGGATCAAAAGAGGGATGCAGAGGCTCAAGACACTGGTGCAGAGGCTCAAGAGAGTGATGCAGAGGCTCAAGAGAGTGATGCAGATGCTCAAAAGAGTGATGCAGAGGATCAAGAGAGTGATGCAGAGGATCAAGAGAGTGATGTGGACGCTCAAGAGAGTGATGCAGAAGATCAAGAGAGGGAAGCAGAGGCTTATGAGAGTGATGCAGAAGCTCAAGAGAGTGATGCAGAGGCTCAAGAGATTGATGCAGAGGCTCAAGAGAGTGATGCAGAGGCTCAAGAGAGTGATGTAGAGTTTTAAGAGAGGGATGCAGAGGCTCAAGAAAATGATGCAGAGGCTCAAGAGAGTGATGCAGAGGATCAAAAGAGGGATGCAGAGGCTTAAGAAAGTGATACAGAGGCTCAAGAGAGTGATGCAGAGGATCAAGAGAGTGATGCAGAGGCTCAAGAGAGTGATGTAGAGGCTCAAGAGAGTGATGCAGAGGATCAAGAGAGTGATGCAGATGCTCAAGAGAGTGATGCAGAGGATCAAGAGAGGGAAGCAGAGGCTTATGAGAGTGATGCAGAGGCTCAGGAGAGAGATGCAGAGGCTCAAGAGAGTGATGCAGAGGCTCAAGAGAGTGATGCAGAGGCACAAGAGAGTGATGTAGAGTTTTAAGAGAGGGATGCAGAGGGTAAAGAGAATGATGCTGAGGCTCAAGAGAGTGATGCAGAGGATCAAAAGAGGGATGCAGAGGCTTAAGAGAGTAATGCAGAGGCTCAAGAGAGTGATGCAGAGGACCAAGAGAGTGATGCAGAGGATCAAGAGAGTGATGCAGAGGCTCAAGAGAGTGATGCAGAGTATCAAGAGAGGGAAGCAGAGGCTTATGAGAGTGATGCAGAGGCTCTAGAGAGTGATGCAGAGGCTCAAGAGAGTGAATGCAGAGACTCAAGAGAGGGATGCTGAGGCTCCAGAGAGGGATGCAGAGGCTAAAGAGAGAGATGCAGAGGCTTAAGAGAGTGATGCAGAGGCTCAAGAGAGTAATGCAGAGGCTCAAGAGAGTGATGCAGAGGCTCAACTGACTAAAGGACTAGCAACGGGAGGGAAGAAAAACAGAGGGAAGAACAAGAGTGAGATGCGGCGGAAGGAATGAGAATGAAGGGATGGATCTGCGGCGAGAGGGAAGACGATGGGAAGGGCGGGATGGGATAGGGGCGGGAGTGGGAAGGGCAGAAGGATGGAGGATGAGCAGGTTTATGAGAGGGAGGAAAAGGGAAGGAGAAGGTGCCAGAACGAGAGGAGGGAGTTTGGTAGTAAAATAGGAGAGGGAGTGGGGAGGGTGATGATAGATGGTTATGATAAATGGATAGATTAAGGGAAAATTTATATAGGTAGATAGATGGATGGATACATTGATTGCTAAATATATATATTGACGGATAGACGGATGCACAGATGAGTTGATGGACGGAAAGACAGATGACTAGATGGATGGATAGAAAGATGAGTTGATGGACGGATACATGGATAGATAGATGTATATAATGATAAATGGTTGATTTAATGGGAAGATAGATTGATGGATTGACAGATGTAAGTAGATAGATAGATGGCTCTAGATAAATGTAGATAGATAAATGTATCATTGATGGATACATTTGTGCTAGGTGAACAGTCGAATCAGGTTAAAGAATATCTTTCGATTTGCTATTGCATCAACCGGGATTCGATCGGGGACCATTAGGATTATAACCATCGAACTCTCTCCATTTAGACGCTAGGCCTCCAGTTTGTGTGTGTGTGTGTGTGTATGTGTGTGTGTGTGTTTGTGTGTGTGTTAGTTAGAGAGAAATAGATGTAGTAGATATAAAAGAGGATAAATACATTTATTTGATAGGCGGGGTCCAAGAGCTAATAACTCGATTCTGCAGATACATGTAGTAGATACAAGGATAAAACACACACACACACACACACACACACACACACACACACACACACACACACACACACACACACACACACACACACACACACACACACACACACACACACACACACACACACACACACACACACACACACACACACACACACACACACACACACACACACACACACACACACACACACACACAAAGGGGCCTCGTAGCCTGGTGGATAGCGCGCAGGACTCGTAATTCTGTGGCGCGGGTTCGATTCCCGCACGAGGCAGAAACAAATGGGCAAAGTTTCTTTCACCCTGAATGCCCCTGTTACCAAGCAGTAAATAGGTACCTGGGAGTTAGTCAGCTGTCACGGGCTGCTTCCTGGGGTGTGTGTGGTGTGAAAAAAAGTAGTTAGTGTAGTTAGTAAACAGTTGATTGACAGTTGAGAGGCGGGCCGAAAGAGCAAAGCTCAACCCCCGCAAAACACAACTAGGTGAATACAACTAGGTGAATACACACACACACACTAGTTTATAATGGACTGTTTTGTGTTCGTATCCATGTGTACTATTGTCATGACCGACAGACACGTGAAGCTATATGTGTTTATGTGTACCTGTAATTAAACTGACATGTATACGGTAATTATCTGTATGTGTCCATTTTAAAGGTACATATTAGTGAATGTTTATTTATGTAAATTGATTGACATATGTACGTATGCGCGCGTTTAGTGTTACTGTAATTTATATGGTTAACATGTAAACGTTTGAATGACATAGTTTCCCATTATTGTCACATTTTTTGTTACTGTTTCGCTGTTCACTCTCACTCTCTGACCCCCGTCGACTAATTGTGCTCACGTGTGTTTGTTCAAGGTACGGTATTTTAAAGAGAAACAAATAAATGATTAAAAATAAAGTAATTAAGGTTATTTTCTGATCAATTATGTGTTTGCATAATTTTTATCGTATATTTAATGAATTAATACCAATAAACTGAAAATTCAGAAAAACGTTGAAAAACGGCAAAATATTGCCTAATTCGATGATATTTTGTTTAAATCACATAAAGGAAATGGGGATGATAAAGGTCAAAATATTGCTAAATTCGATGATTTTTAGTACAAAACAAAATGTAAGAAAACTTGCTTAAAAATGCAAAATTTGCGAAATTCTGAGATATGACGGCCAAATCACATATCGTGATACTACATGAAATAGTATCGAAATATTGGTAAAAATGAATATATTTACGTAATATCAAACTACATGAAAAACGTGAAAAAGTCACTATTATACCAAATTTAAAGATTTTAATTTCAAATCATAAAGCGAGGTTTCGTATTATTTAGATCCAAGAAAAGACATTTGACACTGTTGTTTCAAATATAAATGATAAAAATCAATGTGTTTTCATTAGAATTAACTAAAATGTTCCTGATTTTCCGTTAATATTACCGATGGAAGATGTACACGTAAAACCGCTCTAATCCGGCTGAAACGTCGATATATGCAATAAAAACAGAACTTCTCCCCTTTCCAATCTCTTACTCAGTATTTTAACGAGAAACAAATAGTTGATTGAAAATGAAGTGTTTAAGGTTAATTTCGAATCAATTATGTGTTTGCATCATTTTTATCGTATATTTATTGAATTGATAGCAATAAACTGAAAATTCACAAAAACGTGGAAAACAGCAAAATATTGCCTAATTCGATGATATTTTGTTTATATTACATAAAGAAAAAGGGGATGATAAACGTCAAAATATTGCTGAATTCGATGATTTTTAATACGAAACAAAATGCAAGAAAAGTAGCCTAAAATGCAATATTATGCGAAAATCTGAGATTTGAAGGCCAAATCACATACCGTGATACTACATGAAATAGTATCGAAATATTGGTAAAAATGAATATATTTACGTTATATCAAACTACATGAAAAACGTGAAAAAGCCACTATTATACCAAATTTAAAGATTTTAATTTCGAATCATAAAGCGAGGTCTCGTATTATTTAGATCCAAGAAAAGACATTTGACACTGTTGTTTCAAATATAAATGATAAAAATCAATGTGTTTTCATTAGAATTAACTAAAATGTTCCTGATTTTCCGTTTATATTACCGATGGAAGATGTACACGTAAAACCGCTCTAATCCGGCTGAAACGTCGATATATGCAATAAAAACAGAACTTCTCCCCTTTCCAATCTCTTACTCAGTATTTTAACGAGAAACAAATAGTTGATTGAAAATGAAGTGTTTAAGGTTAATTTCGAATCAATTATGTGTTTGCATCATTTTTATCGTATATTTAATGAATTAATAGCAATAAACTGAAAATTCACAAAAACGTGGAAAAACAGCAAAATATTGCCTAATTCGATGATATTTTTTTTATATTACATTAAGGAAAAGGGGATGATAAACGTCAAAATATTGCTGAATTCGATGATTTTTAATACGAAACAAAATGCAAGAAAAGTAGCCTAAAATGAAATATTATGCGAAAATCTGAGATTTGAAGGCCAAATCACATACCGTGATACTACATGAAATAGTATCGAAATATTGGTAAAAATTAATATATTTACGTAATATCAAACTACATGAAAAACGTGAAAAAGCCACTATTATACCAAATTTGAGGATTTTAACTTCTAATCATAAAGCGAGGTTTCGTATTATTTAGATCCAAGAAAAGACATTTGACAATGTTGTTTCCAATACAAATGATAAAAATCAATGTGTTTCATTAGAATTAACTAAAATGTTCCTGATTTTCCGTTTATATTACCGATGGAAGATGTACACGTAAAACCGCTGTATTCCGGCTGAAACGTCGATATATGCAATAAAAACCGAACTTCTCTCCTTTTCAATATTTTTACTCAGTATTTTAACGAGAAACAAATAGATGATTAAACTGAAGTATTTAAGGTTATTTTCTGATCAATTATGTGTTTGCATAATTTTTATCGTATATTTACTGAATTAATACCAATAAACTGAAAATTCAGAAAAACGTTGAAAAACGGCAAAATATTGCCAAATTCGATGATATTTCATTTAAATCACATAATGAAAAAGGGGATGATAAAGGTCAAATAATTGCTAAATTCGATGATTTTTAGTCCAAAAGAAAATGCAAGAAAACTTGCTTAAAAATGCAAAATTTGCGAAATTCTGAGATATGAAGGCCAAATCACATATCGTGATACTACATGAAATAGTACCGAAATATTGGTAAAAACGAATATATTTACGTAATTTCAAACTGCATGAAAAACGTGAAAAAGTCACTATTATACCAAATTTGAGGATTTTAACTTCGAATCATAAAGCGAGGTTTCGTATTATTTAGATCCAAGAAAAGACATTTGACACTGTTGTTTCAAATACAAATGATAAATATCAATGTGTTTTCATTAGAATTAACTAAAATGTTCCTGATTTTCCGTTTATATTACCTATGGAAGATGTACACGTAAAACCGCTGTATTCCGGCTGAAACGTCGATATATGCAATAAAAACCGAACTTCTCTCCTTTTCAATATCTTACTCAGGATTTTAACGAGAAACAAACAGTTGATTGAAAATGAAGTATTTAAAGATATTATCTAATCAATTATGTGTTTGCATCATTTTTATCGGATATTTAATGAATTAATAACAATAAACTGAATATTCATAAAAACGTGGAAAAACAGCAAAATATTGCCTAATTCGATGATATTTTATTTATATGACATAAAGGAAAAGGGGATGATAAACGTCAAAATATTGCTGAATTCGATGATTTATAGTACGAAACAAAATGCAAGAAAACTTGCTTAAAATGCAATATTATGCGAAAATCTGAGATTTGAAGGCCAAATCACATACCGTGATACTACATGAAATAGTATCGAAATATTGGTAAAAATGAATATATTTACGTAATATCAAACTACATGAAAAACGTGAAAAAGTCACTATTATACCAAATTTGAGAATTTTAACTTCGAATCATTGAGCGAGGGTTCGTATTATTTAGATCCAAGAAAAGACATTTGACACTGTTGTTTCAAATACAAATGATAAAAATCAGTGTGTTTTCATTAAAATTAACTAAAATGTTCCTGATTTTCGGTTTATATTACCGATGGAAGATGTACACGTAAAACCGTTCTAATCCGGCTGAAACGTCGATATATGCAATAAAAACAGAACTTCTCCCCTTTTCAATATCTTACTCAGTATTTTAACGAGAAACATATAGATGATTAAAAATGTAATATTTAAGGTTATTTTCTGATCAATTATGTGTTTGCATAATTTTTATCGTATATTTAATGAATTAATACCAATAAACTGAAAATTCAGAAAAACGTTGAAAAACGGCAAAATATTGCCTAATTCGATGATATTTTGTTTAAATCACATAATGGAAAAGGGGATGATAAAGGTCAAAAAATTGCTAAATTCGATGATTTTTACTACAAAACAAAATGCAAGAAAACTTGCTTAAAAATGCAAAATTTGCGAAATTCTGAGATATGAAGGCCAAATCACATATCGTGATACTACATGAAATAGTATCGAAATATTGGTAAAAACTAATATATTTACGTAATATCAAACTACATGAAAAACGTGAAAAAGTCACTATTATACCAAATTTGAGGATTTTAACTTCGAATCATAGAGCGAGGTTTTGTATTATTTAGATCCAAGAAAAGACATTTGACAATATTGTTTTTAATACAAATGATAAAAATAATGTGTTTTATTAGAATTAACTAAAATGTTCCTGATTTTCCGTTCATATTACCGATGGAAGATGTACACGTGAAACCACTCTAATCCGGCTGAAACGTCGATATATGCAATAAAAACAGAACTTCTCCCTTTTCTAATATCTTACTCAGTACTTTAACGAGAAACAAATAGTTGATTGAAAATGAAGTATTTAAGGATATTATCTAATCAATTATGTGTTTGCATCATTTTTATCGTGCATTTAATGAATTAATAACAATAAAATGAAAATTCACAAAAACGTGGAAAAACGGCAAAATATTGCCAAATTCGATGATATTTTATTTAAATCACATAAAGGAAAAGGGGATGATAAAGGTCAAATAATTGCTAAATTCGATTATTTTTAGTACAAAAGAAAATGCAAGAAAACTTGCTTTAAAATGCAAAATTTGCGAAATTCTGAGATATGAAGGCCAAATCACATATCGTGATACTACATGAAATAGTATCGAAATATTGGTAAAAACGAATATATTTACGTAATATCAAACTACATGAAAAACGTGAAAAAGTCACTATTATACCAAATTTGAGGATTTTAACTTCGAATCATAGAGCGAGGTTTCGAATTTTTTAGACCCTAGAGAAGACGTATAAAGATGTTGCTTCCAATACAAATGATAAAAATCAGTGAATTTGCATTAAAATTAACTAAAATGTTCGTGATTTTCGGTTTATATTACCGATGGAAGATGTACACGAAAAACCATTCTAATCCGGCTGAAACGTCGATATATGCAATAAAAACAGAACTTCTCCCCTTTTCAATATCTTACTCTGTATTTTAACGAGAAACAAATAGATGATTAAAATGAAGTAATTAAGGTTATTTTCTGATCAATTATGTGTTTGCATAATTTTTATCGTATATTTATTGAATTAATACCAATAAACTGAAAATTCAGAAAAACGTTGAAAAACGGCAAAATATTGCCTAATTCGATGATATTTTGTTTAAATCACATAAAGGAAATGGGGATGATAAAGGTCATATAATTGCTAAATTCGATGATTTTTAGTCCAAAAGAAAATGGAAGAAAACTTGCTTAAAAATGCAAAATTTGCGAAATTCTGAGATATGAAGGCCAAATCACATATCGTGATACTACATGAAATAGTATCGAAATATTGGTAAAAACGAATATATTTACGTTATATCAAACTATATGAAAAACGTGAAAAAACCACTATTATACCAAATTTGAGGATTTTAACTTCTAATCATAAAGCGAGGTTTCGTGTTATTTAGATCCAAGAAAAGACATTTGACAATGTTGTTTCCAATACAAATGATAAAAATCAATGTGTTTCATTAGAATTAACTAAAATGTTCCTGATTTTCCGTTTATATTACCGATAGAAGATATACACGTAAAACCGCTCTAATCCAGTTGAAACGTCGATATATGCAATAAAAACCGAACTTCTCTCCTTTTCAATATTTTACTCAGGATTTTAACGAGAAACAAATAGTTGATTGAAAATGAAGTATTTAAAGATATTTTCTAATCAATTATGTGTTTGCATCATTTTTATCGTATATTTAATGAATTAATAGCAATAAACTGAAAATTCACAAAAACGTGGAAAAACAGCAAAATATTGCCTAATTCGATGATATTTTATTTAAATCACATAAAGGAAAAGGGGATGATAAAGGTCAAATAATTGCTAAATTCGATTATTTTTAGTCTAAAAGAAAATGCAAGAAAACTTGCTTAAATATGCAAAATTTGCGTAATTCTGAGATATGAAGGCCAAATCACATATCGTGATACTACATGAAATAGTATCGAAATATTGGTAAAAACGAATATATTTACGTAATTTCAAACTACATGAAAAACGTGAAAAAGTCACTATTATACCAAATTTGAGGATTTTAGCTTCGAATCATAGAGCGAGGTTTCGTATTATTTAGATCCAAGAAAAGACATTTGACACTGTTGTTTCAAATACAAATAATAAAAATCAATGTGTTTTCATTAGAATTAACTAAAATGTTCCTGATTTTCCGTTTATATTACCGATGGAAGATGTTCACGTAAAACCGCTCTAATCCGGCTGAAACGTCGATATATGCAATAAAACAGAACTTCTCCCCTTTCCAATATCTTACCCAGTATTTTAACGAGAAACAAATAGTTGATTGAAAATGAAGTGTTTAAGGTTAATTTCTAATCAATTATGTGTTTGCATCATTTTTATCGTATATTTAATGAATTAATAGCAATAAACTGAAAATTCACAAAAACGTGGAAAAACGGCAAAATATTGCCTAATTCGATGATATTTTGTTTAAATCACATAAAAGAAAAGGGGATGATAAACGTCAAAATATTGCTAAATTCGATGATTTTTAGTACGAAACAAAATGTAAGAAAACTTGCTTACAATGCAAATTATGCGAAATTCTGAGATATGAAGGCCAAATCACATATCGTGATACTACATGAAATAGTATCGAAATATTGGTAAAAATGAATATATTTACGTAATATCAAACTACATGAAAAACGTAAAAAAGTCACTATTATACCAAATTTGAGGATTTTAACTTCTAATCATAGAGCGAGGTTTCGTATTATTTAGATCCAAGAAAAGACATTTGACAATGTTGTTTCCAATACAAATGATAAAAATCAATGTGTTTCATTAAAAATATCTAAAATGTTCCTGATTTTCTGTTTATATTACCGATGGAAGATGTACACGTAAAACCGCTGTATTCCGGCTGAAACGTCGATATATGCAATAAAAACCGAACTTCTCTCCTTTTCAATATCTTACTCAGGATTTTAACGAGAAACAAACAGTTGATTGAAAATGAAGTATTTAAAGATATTATCTAATCAATTATGTGTTTGCATCATTTTTATCGGATATTTAATGAATTAATAACAATAAACTGAATATTCACAAAAACGTGGAAAAACAGCAAAATATTGCCTAATTCGATGATATTTTATTTATATGACATAAAGGAAAAGGGGATGATAAACTTCAAAATATTGCTGAATTCGATGATTTTTAGTACGAAACAAAATGCAAGAAAACTTGCTTAAAATGCAATATTATGCGAAAATCTGAGATTTGAAGGCCAAATCACATACCGTGATACTACATGAAATAGTATCGAAATATTGGTAAAAATGAATATATTTACGTAATATCAAACTACATGAAAAACGTGAAAAATTCACTATTATACCAAATTTGAGGATTTTAACTTTGAATCATAAAGCGAGGTTTCGTATTATTTAGATCCAAGAAAAGACATTTGACAATGTTGTTTCCAAAACAAATGATAAAAATCAATGTGTTTCATTAGAATTAACTAAAATGTTCCTGATTTTCGGTTTATATTACCGATGGAAGATGTACACGTAAAACCGTTCTAATCCGGCTGAAACGTCGATATATGCAATAAATACAGAACTTCTCCCCTTTTCAATATCTTACTCAGTATTTTAACGAGAAACAAATAGATGATTGAAAATGAAGTATTTAAGGTTATTTTCTGATAAATTATGTGTTTGCATAATTTTATCGTATATTTAATGAATTAATACCAATAAACTGAAAATTCACAAAAACGTGGAAAAACGGCTAAAAATTGCCTAATTCGATGATATTTTGTTTAAATCACATAAAGGAAAAGGGGATGATAAAGGTCAAAATATTGCGAAATTCGATGATTTTTAGTACAAATCAAAATGTAAGAAAACTTGCTTAAAAATGCAAAATTTGCGAAATTATGAGATTTGAAGGCCAAATCACATATCGTGATACTACATGAAATAGTATCGAAATATTGGTAAAAACGAATATATTTACGTAATATCAAACTACATGAAAAACGTGAAAAAGACCAAATTTGAGGATTTTAACTTCGAATCATAAAGCGAGGTTTCGTATTATTTAGATCCAAGAAAAGACATTTGACACTGTTGTTTCAAATACAAATGATAAAAATCAATGTGTTTTCATTAGAATTAACTAAAATGTTCCTGATTTTCCGTTTATATTACCGATGGAAGATGTACACGTAAAACCGCTGTATTCCGTCTGAAACGTCGATATATGCAATAAAAACCGAACTTCTCTCCTTTTCAATATTTTTACTCAGTATTTTAACGAGAAACAAATAGATGATTAAACTGAAGTATTTAAGGTTATTTTCTGATCATTTATGTGTTTGCATAATTTTTAGCGTATATTTACTGAATTAATACCAATAAACTGAAAATTCAGAAAAACGTTGAAAAACAGCAAAATATTGCCAAATTCGATATTTCATTTAAATCACATAAAGAAAAAGGGGATGATAAAGGTCAAATAATTGCTAAATTCGATGATTTTTAGTCCAAAAGAAAATGCAAGAAAACTTGCTTAAAAATGCAAAATTTGCGAAATTCTGAGATATGAAGGCCAAATCACATATCGTGATACTACATGAAATAGTATCGAAATATTGGTAAAAACGAATATATTTACGTAATTTCAAACTACATGAAAAACGTGAAAAAGTCACTATTATACCAAATTTGAGGATTTTAACTTCGAATCATAAAGCGAGGTTTCGTATTATTTAGATCCAAGAAAAGACATTTGACACTGTTGTTTCAAATACAAATGATAAAAATCAATGTGTTTTCATTAGAATTAACTAAAATGTTCCTGATTTTCCGTTTATATTACCGATGGAAGATGTACACGTAAAACCGCTCTAATCCGGCTGAAACGTCGATATATGCAATAAAAACAGAACTTCTCCCCTTTCCAATATCTTACCCAGTATTTTAACGAGAAACAAATAGTTGATTGAAAATGAAGTGTTTAAGGTTAATTTCTAATCAATTATGTGTTTGCATCATTTTTATCGTATATTTATTGAATTAATAGCAATAAACTGAAAATTCACAAAAACGTGGAAAAACAGCAAAATATTGCCTAATTCGATGATATTTTGTTTGTATCACATAAAAGAAAAGGGGATGATAAACGTCAAAATATTGCTAAATTCGATGATTTTTAATACGAAACAAAATGTAAGAAAACTTGCTTACAATGCAATATTATGCGAAAATCTGAGATTTGAAGGCCAAATCACATACCGTGATACTACATGAAATAGTATCGAAATATTGGTAAAAATGAATATATTTACGTAATATCAAACTACATGAAAAACGTAAAAAAGTCACTATTATACCAAATTTGAGGATTTTAACTTCTAATCATAGAGCGAGGTTTCGTATTATTTAGATCCAAGAAAAGACATTTGACAATGTTGTTTCCAATACAAATGATAAAAATCAATGTGTTTCATCAGAATTAACTAAATTGTTCCTGATTTTCGATTTATATTACCGATGGAAGATGTACACGTAAAACCGTTCTAATCCGGCTGAAACGTCGATATATGCAATAAATACAGAACTTCTCCCCTTTTCAATATCTTACTCAGTATTTTAACGAGAAACAAATAGATGATTGAAAATGAAGTATTTAAGGTTATTTTCTGATCAATTATGTGTTTGCATAATTTTTATCGTATATATAATGAATTAATACAAATAAACTGAAAATTCACACAAACGTGGAAAAACGGCAAAATATTGTCTAATATGATGATATTTTGTTTATATCACATAAAGGAAGAGGGGATGATAAAGGTCAAAATATTGCTAAATTCGATGATTTTTAGTACAAAACAAAATGTAAGAAAACTTGCTTAAAAATGCAAAATTTACGAAATTCTGAGATTTGAAGGCCAAATCACATATAGTGATACTACATGAAATAGTATCGAAATATTGGTAAAAACGAATATATTTACGTAATATCAAACTACATGAAAAACGTGAAAAAGCACTATTTTACAAAATTTGAGGATTTTAACTTCGAATAATAAAGCGAGGTTTCGTATTATTTAGATCCAAGAAAAGACATATGACAATATTGTTTCCAATACAAATAATAAAAATATTGTGTTTTATTAGAATTAACTAAAATGTTCCTGATTTTCCGTTTATATTACCGATGGAAGATGTACACGTAAAACCGCTGTATTCCGGCTGAAACGTCGATATGGAATAAAAACCGAACTTCTCTCCTTTTCAATATCTTACTCAGTATTTTAACGAGAAACAAATAGTTGATTGAAAATGAAGTATTTAAGGATATTATCTAATCAATTATGTGTTTGCATCATTTTTATCGTATATTTAATGAATTAATAACAATAAACTGAAAATTCACAAAAACGTGGAAAAACGGCAAAATATTGCCTAATTCGATGATATTTTGTTTAAATCACATAAAGGAAAAGGGATGATAAACGGTAAAATATTGCTAAATTCGATGATTTTTAGTACGAAACAAAATGCAAGAAAACTTGCTTAAAATGCAAAATTTGCGAAATTCTGAGATTTGAAGGCCAAATCACATATCGTGATACTACATGAAATAGTATCGAAATATTGGTAAAAACGAATATATTTACGTAATATCAAACTACATGAAAAACGTGAAAAAGTCACTATTATACCAAATTTGAGGATTTTAACTTCGAATCATAAAGCGAGGTTTCGTATTTTTAGACCCTAGAAAAGACGTATAAAGATGTTGCTTCCATTACAAATGATAAAAATCAATGTGTTTTCATTAGAATTAACTAAAATGTTCCTGATTTCCGTTTATATTACCGATGGAAGATGTACACGTAAATCCGTTCTAATCCGGCTGAAACGTCGATATATGCATAAAAAACAGAACTTCTCCCCTTTTCAATATCTTACTCAGTATTTTAACGAGAAACAAATAGTTGATTGAAAAAGAAGTGTTTAAGGTTATTTCTAATCAATTATGTGTTTGCATCATTTTTATCGTATATTTAATGAATTAATAACAATAAAATGAAAATTCACAAAAACGTGGAAAAACAGCAAAATATTGCTTAATTCGATGATATTTTGTTTATATCACGTAAAGGAAATAGGGATGATAAACGTTAAAATATTGCCGAATTCGATGATTTTTAGTACGAAACAAAATGCAAGAAAACTTGCTTAAAATGCAATATTATGCGAAAATCTGAGATTTGAAGGCCAAATCACATATCGTGATACTACATGAAATAGTATCGAAATATTGGTAAAAACGAATATATTTACGTAATATCAAACTACATGAAAAACGTGAAAAAGTCACTATTATACCAAATTTGAGGATTTTAACTTCGAATCATAAAGCGAGGTTTCGTATTATTTAGATCCAAGAAAAGACATATGACAATGTTGTTCACATACAAATGATAAAAATCAATGTGTTTTCATTAGAATTAATTAAAATGTTCCTGATTTTCCGTGTATATTACCGATAGAAGATGTACACGTAAAACCGCTCAAATCCAGTTGAAACGTCGATATATGCAATAAAAACCGAACTTCTCTCCTTATCAATATTTTACTCAGGATTTTAACGAGAAACAAATAGTTGATTGAAAATGAAGTATTTAAGGATATTATCTAATCAATTATGTGTTTGCATCATTTTTATAGTATATTTAATGAATTAATAACAATAAAATGAAAATTCACAAAAACGTGGAAAAAGGCAAAATATTACCTAATTCGATGATATTTTGTTTAAATCACATAAAGGAAAAGGGGATGATAAAGGTAAAAAAATTGCTAAGTTCGATGATTTTTAGTACGAAACAAAATGCAAGAAAACTTGCTTAAAATGCAATATTATGCGAAATCCTGAGATTTGAAGGCCAAATCACATATCGTGATACGACATTAAATAGTATCGAAATATTGGTAAAAACGAATATATTTACGTAATATCAAACTACATGAAAAACGTGAAAAAGTCA
>NW_025555926.1:0-2500 GCF_020424385.1 Procambarus clarkii
TCGAAGTGGGTCTTGGGAGGGGTCGAAGTGGGTCTTGGGAGGGGTCGAAGTAGATCTATGAAAGTGTCAGAGTGTTTGGACGGGGACGAAATTGGTCTTTTGGAGGGACACGGTGGCTTCGGGAATACGAAATTGAACAAAATGTATATAATGAAAGAAAAAATTAATTATGAAGAACGAGAGCAAGAGACACGGTTCGTTCAGAGGGCACCAACCAAGGTTTGGTTCATTAACAGAATAAGCCATAAATTTCTGGTATTCTGAATAAATATTTTGTCTCTTTTTTTTTAAGGATAACTTGTCAATATATCCGAACTTTTATCAAATTTTGAGATTAAAAGTAAATTAATTGTTACCAGGGAGGAGTTATTAAAAATATATATTAAAATCAAACGGGCTTCTGGATCCTGATAAAGCATTTGTCTGGATTTTGAAAGAATGGAAATATGATCTTGTTTTTTATTCAATTATATTCAATAAATTACACTGCCAAAATTGTGGAGGATTGAGAATGTATTTTTTTTTAATGAGGCCAAATTATTGGCATCCGAATATCCTCCAATCACTTTAACGCTAATTGTAGGAAAATTACTTGAATTTATGGTATAAAATGCCATCTGTACTCTTCTAGAAACTACTGATTAATTCACACATCACAGAAGAACAACCTTAATAAACTAATTTGCACTAGCTTTTTTATAATGTTTTAAATAATGGGCGATCCTAAAGATTGATGTTAATTGACAAAATGAGAATTGATAAGGATATAACAGAAGTAGATATAACTCCCCGATAGACCTCTCAATCCTCTCACGGTGGAGATAGATGTAAATATGGTCACATACCTCACCCTCTCGCAATAAGGCATCTTTTATCTACTCACCAAAAAGGTTAGTTCACTCTTCTCCTAATATTACAAGAATACTCACTCACCATGGGTATTGAAAGAGTGTGCAGAGGCATTTTGCTTGCCACTCTCCATTGTGTATAGTGATGATAGTAATGATACCTAAGATATGACCCTCAGCCCCAGGTGCCGTGTTGATAGTTGTTTTGTAAATATATTGACTTTTGTAAATATATTGATAGTTGTGTTGTAAATATATTGACTCTCACTCTCCCAGCTAGCCATGCTGGGAGAGTGGGAGTCTTACCCTTAATACTTGCACTCACAGGCAGGCACCACAGTCACTTGGCCAGGAGTGCATGCACTCACCTGGAGTAATCCTGGCTTACTGACCATTCACTGCTCTCAGGAGTAGCACCAGCTCTCTACTTCCACCCCATGAGTTTCCTCACTAATTATGTCACATAACACTCCTAAGGACCTTCAGGCAGTCCTTGATAAGCAGCGGTGAAAGCATCATACTTCGGGCATAGCTGTCTTGACATTAATAATGTCTATAAGCATTATATAATGCGTGACAATACTAATAATTAGTATTCGTATCCGTAGAGAGGCCCAGACACAACTGGGTACCCCTCCCCTGAACCTTCCAGAAGGCATATAGGCCTACACCGCTGGCAGTTCTCACTAGGCCACAAGTCTGACAACGCTGAGGAATACTTCTCATCAATACTTATCACTGACACATTATAATAGTCCTGAACAGTAATAACAACGTTTAATGACTGTGCCGCATCATTTATAAGACTCGAAACTATGTGAATAACGCCGTGTGAACAAACATAAAATTTTGGTTCGCAGAATTCTCACTTATTCCAAATATCTGTTACCAGTCTGTCCCTTTTACATGAATGTAACCATACTAGATAATAATAGTCTTCAGTATGAGCAATTTTATCTCATAAATCTTTATTGTCTCTGATAATATCACTTAACAGCTCAGTGGGAAAAAAAGCAGGTGCTAAGAGGATCATACGCACTAGGATACGCAAGATCATAGGCGTCTCTATAATTTCCCATATAATTATCTCACCTTAGACTCCCATTATTGACTCTGTAAACAATGGTACTGCAAGAGTAACCGCTGACCAGCTGCTTTTGTCACCTGCGAAAATTCACAAAATGGAATTCCTCACCTCCGAGAAAAATAGTAGAAGAATTGTTCCTCTTTTAGCAACTGTGAGATCCTCACAGACTGAGGTAAGGGCGCAAGACGACACCTCTCTCCCTACCGTCCAGTAAGATCACCTTCTATAAAGGGGTCCACAGTTCGAGACTAATACAGCCCGGGTGAATGGAGGCGAGGAGTCACAGTAACGTGGCTGAAATATGTTGACCAGACCACACACTAGAAAGTGAAGGGACGACGACGTTTCGGTCCGTCCTGGACCATTCTCAAGTCGATTGTGTCGCACACTTAATCGACTTGAGAATGGTCCAGGACGGACCGAAACGTCGTCGTCCCTTCACTTTCTAGTGTGTGGTTTGGTCAATAGGTGAATGGAATCACCTTTTATAATCACCAGGCGGCCTCCACCATTCCACGTGCGATAATCTGGGTGGAATGTGGTTCTCCTGGTGACCAGAGAAGGC
>NW_025555926.1:7500-14850 GCF_020424385.1 Procambarus clarkii
TAATCATTGTCACCTAATCGTAGAATTCTATTAAATCAGTACGGCAAGATTTACCCTCCCTGAACCTATGTTGATGGGTTGTCACGAAGTCTCTTTTCTTCAGGTGTGTTACTAAGTTTTTTTCACGATCATCTCCATCACCTTGCATGGTATACAAGTTAAGGACACTGGCCTGTAGTTCAGTGCCTCTTGTCTTCAGTGTCTCGTGTGTGTGTGTGTGTGTGTGTGTGTGTGTGTGTGTGTGTGTGTGTGTGTGTGTGTGTGTGTGTGTGTGTGTGTGTGTGTGTGTGCGCGCGCGCGTGTGTGCATTATCTTAGCCACACGGACTATACAGCTCCCTCCTGCTCTCTTTACCAGAGTCCCCCCCCCCCCAACTCTCGCCGTTATCGTCATATTTCATATTTAGGGCGCAATTACCCGGCGATGCTTGTAGTAATAGTGTTGTGTGAGGCAGGTCAGCCAGGAGGGACGTGGCGGGGTCATCACGCGGGTCACGGGCTGGTGGAAGGTCACATTAAACTTTTATCATCTTTCGTTATGACCTGGAAATTATTATGGGATTATAATGCCGGGTTCTGAACCGGTTGTCGTGTTTATTGTTGCAATTATATATAGTTATTATTGAGAAAGTGCGTAGGAGCAGTGTTTAGGGTTCGAACCTATGCGGCGGGTGTTCACACGCGCACGCTGCTAGCCACTAGACCACGACGTGGTCTGGTCGTGGTCTGCATCCTTATCTCGTCGATGCAGTGACGTTAGTGAGATTGTAATCCACAGAGATTACTCTCTGTGGATTATTATTAATATGATTATTATTATTATTAGTAGTAGAAGTGTATTGATATTGTTTTTATATTGCCTGAATTTAGCTCGTTTATGCACGCACGCACGCATGCACAGATGAAGTGTGCACGTACGCACACACGTGGGAGATGAAGTCCTTCACGGAACGGACAGAGAGGAAGATCTAGGAGTTGATATCACACCAAACCTGTCTCCTGAAGCCCACATCATGAGAATAACATCTGCGGCGTATACGAGGCTGGCTAACATCAGAACTGCCTTCAGGAACCTGTGTAAGGTATCCTTCAGAACCTTGTATACCACATATGTAAGACCAGTCCTGGAGTATGCAGCCCCAGCATGGAGCCCGTACGTTGTCAAGCACAAGGCGAAGCTGGCAAAAGTTCAGAGGTATGCCACTAGGCTAGTCCCAGAACTAAGTGGCATGAGTTACGAGGAAAGGCTACGTGAACTGCACCTCACGTCGCTGGAAGCCAGAATAGCTCGGGGAGACATCACCACATACAAAATTCTCAGGGGAATTGACAGGATAGACAAGGATGGATTATTTAACCCAGGTGGTACACGCACAAGGGGACACAGGTGGAAGCTGAGTCAGAGACATTAGAAAGAACTTTTTCAGTGTAGAGTAGTTAGTAAATGGAATGCATTCGGCAGTGATGTGGTGGAGGCTGACTCCATACACAGTTTCAAATGTAGATATGATAAAGCCCAGTAGGCTCAGGAATCTGTCCATCAGTTGATTGACGGTTGAGAGGCGGGAATAAAGAGCCAGAGCTCAACCCCCACATTCACAACTAGGTGAATACACACACACACACACACACACACACACACACACACACACACACACACACACACACACACACACACACACACAGTGGCGGGTCAGAAATAGTTTGACACGGGAAGAGCGTAAGAAGTATGGGACGATGCGAGGCAGCTCCTATGTGTGTGTCATTATATTTGATTTCACTGACCTGGGTTTAGGGTCCGGGAAAGGCCCAATGGGCATTGAACCATTTAATTGCTCCTTGGAAACCATTCGAAATGACTTGTTTGATACTTCTGTACCTCATACACATTTGGAATACAACCATTTTTGGGTGTTCTTCTAGAGCTTCGCCGTAGTGACGCTTTTGGGATGCTAGATTCACCGATCCTAAAATCGGTTGCTTACCAGAACTATCCTGGAAAATATATCGATGAAATTGGGTCACAGTTGAAGGGTATCAAGTCTACATTGTCTTGGGGGTTGTGGGTTGGCTGAAAGTTTTTTTTTTTTACGGAGGTACAAATGAAAGAAGGGGTTGTGTGGTTTATATGAGGTCAGGACCTCCCCTTGTGGGGTGACCTGGATGGTGCCAGCCTCTCGGGATCACAGGACTGCCCCTAGAGGTGAGTGTATGATATTATACAATATGCATTTTTTAATAGCATTAGTAGGTTAGTCCTCAGTTCTGGGCTGGCTGTTCTTGGCTGCTGATTTCTAGTTATTGTTCTCTGGTTCCTAGTTTTGTTCTTCTCTGCTTTCTAAATGTATTTATTCTGTACTGTATTTGGGTTATCTTACTCTTGTTCCTATTATAACCATTTCTAGTTGTTTGTATTTGTTAAAAAGTGTGTTAGTGTCCTGAGTACCTCATGCTGCTGCTGTGGTGTTCGAGGGTTTTTCCCTGGCTCCTGTTATCAGTTATGCTACCTAACTTCCCTTCTTCATATCTCTATTCTCTCTCTTCCTCCCGTCTTCCCGGTCACTTATCATGTTATTATGACAGAAAACATTTCTACCTCCCCATTTATCATGGCGAAACGTCGTCGTTTCTCCATTTTCTGCTGTGTTGTTTGCACGCCTTGTCGTGTTCTCCTTTCATCATACCCATCTATCACCTTCCTCTCACTCATTCTCCCTTTGTTCTACATTTGTTCTCGAATTCCTTTGCACCTCTCATCTGGCCAGGGCGTGTAAACACAGCTCCTGTGTGGGGTCGTGGGGAAGGAGGGGGGAGTGTATTGACCACAGGTGGAGGGGGGGGGAGGAGGGAGGGGGGAAGTTTATGCCTCAGGTGGGCAGTTCATGACCGTGGGAATGTGAGCCAGACCGTGGGAATGTGAGCCAGACCGTGGGAACTTTGATATTTACTTGGTGTGCTATGTTGAAATGTGTTTTTTATGTTATATTTTTTTGTAGTTTGAATTTTCGTTTATACTTTGATTCGGGTGACCGGTTGTGGAAGACTTCTCCCCTCCTGTGTGTGTGTGTAGAGGTCACGTGATGGACAGGGGAGAACTCCTCTCACACACACACACACACACACACACACACACACACACACACACACACACGCACGCACGCACGTACGCACTAGGAAGTGATGTGGTGGAGGCTGACTCCATACACAGTTTCAAATGTAGATATGATAGAGTCCAGTAGCCTCAGGAATCTGTACATCAGTTGATTGACGGTTGAGAGGCGGGACCAAAGAGCCAGAGCTCAACCCCCGCAAGCACAACTAGGTGAGTACACACATATACACATATGACACATTGAAAAAACACCTGCGCTGAGACCCCCCTCCCCCCCCCCTCGCCTGGCTCTCGAGATGTCGACCGGAAACTCTACCAGATCGTTTCGAGGTGGGCCGATTGAAGTTTTTCTTTTTTTCTTGTGCTGGCTGACTGATTACTGAAGAAGCCCGGTTGCTCATGCGTTGACCGGTTGCTCATGCGTTGACCGGTTGCTCATGCGTTGACCGGTTGCACGGTTGCTCATGCGTTGACCGGTTGCACAGGTGCCTCGTGGGTAGAGGAGTGTTGCTTCACCGCTCAACACGATGGTGTGGTTGTGAAGAGCAGCAATAACTGCTGTTTATAGCAGTTTTTGTTGTAATCAATAACTGCTTATAGTGTTGTCATCAATAACTGTAATCATTAAAAACAACTCCTTATTGGTTGTAATCAATCAACAATTTGTTGATCTTGTGAGCATGATTGTAGGTCAGTATTGATGTGTGTGTTATTATTTGTGGCTGCAGGATCGAGCTGTTAGCTCTTGGACCCCGCCTCTCTAACCGTAGGTTGTCTAATTTACTATGACTCCCGACCTATTTTATCTCTATCATAGCTACTACAAATTTCTCTCGCAAGCACACACTTCCGTATGAAGCAGCCAGTAGCAGCTGTCTAACTCCCAGGTTTCCTATTTACTGCTAGGTAACAGGGGGCATCAGGGTGAAAATATCTCTGGGCTCTGAATAAAGTATCAAATGGGCTCTGCCCAGTTGTTTCCGCCGGCGCCGGGGATTGAACCCGGACCCTAGAATTACGAGTGGAGAGCGCTGTCTACTCAGCAATCAGGCCCCCCCCCCCAGGTGTGTGTGTGTGTGTGTGTGTTCACCAAGTTGTTTGCGGGGGGGGGGGGGGGGGCGGGCTTTTGCTCTTTCGGCCCGCCTCTCAACTGTCAATCAACTGTTTACTAACTATTTTTCTTTCCCACACACACACACACACACACACACACACACACACACACACACACACACACACACACACACACACACACACACACACACACACACACACACCACCCACCCACCCCAGGAAGCAGCCCGTGACAGCTGACTAACTCCCAGATACCTATTTACTGCTAGGTAACAGGGGCATTTAGGGTGAAAGAAACTTTGCCCATTTGTTTCTGCCTGGTGCGGGAATCAAACCCGCCCACAGAAATACGAGTCCTGCGCGCTATCCACCAGGCTACCAGGCCCCCTACACTCTGTGTGTGTGTGTGTGTGTGTGTGTGTGTGTGTGTGTGTGTGTGTACTCACCTGGTTGTACTCACCTGGTTGTGTTTGCGGGGGTTGAGCTCTGGCTCTTTGGTCCCGCCTCTCAACCGTCAATCAACAGGTGTACAGATTCCTGAGCCTATCGGGCTCTGTCATATCTACACTTGAAACTGTGTATGGAGTGAGCCTCCACCACATCACCCCCTAATGCATTCCATTTGTCAACCACTCTGACACTAAAAAAGTTCTTTCTAATATCTCTGTGGCTCATTTGGGCACTCAGTTTCCACCTGTGTCCCCTTGTGCGTGTTCCCCTTGTGTTAAATAGACTGTCTTTATCTACCCTATCAATCCCCTTCAGAATCTTGAATGTGGTGATCATGTCCCCCCTAACTCTTCTGTCTTCCAGCGAAGTGAGGTTTAATTCCCGTAGTCTCTCCTCGTAGCTCATACCTCTCAGCTCGGGTACTAGTCTGGTGGCAAACCTTTGAACCTTTTCCAGTTTAGTCTTATCCTTGACTAGATAAGACGATACAAGGATAAGATATCACACAAGGATAAGATATCCTTGTGTGTGTGTGTGTGTGTGTGTGTGTGTGTGTGTGTGTGTGTGTGTGTACTCACCTAGTTGTGTTTGCGGGGGTTGAGCTCTGATTCTTTGGTCCCGCCTCTGTGTGTGTGTGTGTGTGAGGGAGCAGGAGGCAGACGGCTGTGGTGATGGTGGTGGGGGTTGAAGCTTTGTAGTGCTGCTGCTGCTGCCCAAACAAGAGTCATTGTCATGTTGACTCATTGCCCCCTCCCCTCCCCTCCCCTCCCCACACCCCCTTCTTTGCCTTTGTGCTTCTTACTTCTGCAGGCGTGTCGCTTCCTGTCGCAGTCGCGTCTGCTGTCGCTGCCTCTGCTGCCTATTCTTCCCTCTTTCTCTAAGCTGTTCTGCTGTTTTTGCTCTATGCTGGCTTCTCTCCCTTCCTTGAATTAATACTGTTTTACTGGTGTGTGTGTGTGTGTGTGTGTGTGTGTGTGTGTGTGTGTGTGTGTGTGTGTGTGTGTGTGTGTGTGTGTGTGTGTTTGTGTTTGTGGGGGGGGGGGGCGAGGGCAGGGCATCCCTGCTCAGTAATGTCATTCACTGCATGTGTTGCTGTCTTCTGCCACGATGTGCTGCCTCTTGTTGGCTGAGTGCGGCTGGCTGCCCTTCACCCGACCATGATAGCACACTTTGTATACTCGTTACCTCTCTCTTATCATTCTCGCTGTGTCTCTTCTCTCGTTACTACTGCAGACGCTCTCGTTATCACGGTTGGTCCTCTTTTTATCCTTCTAGGTTCTCTCGTTATCTCTGTCCTTGGGTGTCTCCAGTTGTCCCAGTCTTGGTTGTACCCAGTTGTCCCAGTCTTGGGTGTACCCAGTTGTCCCAGTCTTGGGTGTCTCCAGTTGTCCCAGTCTTGGGTGTACCCAGTTGTCACAGTCTTGGGTGTACCCAGTTGTCCCAGTCTTGGGTGTACCCAGTTGTCCCAGTCTTGGGTGTACCCAGTTGTCCCAGTCTTGGGTGTACCCAGTTGTCCCAGTCTTGGGTGTACCCAGTTGTCCCAGTCTTGGGTGTACCCAGTTGTCCCAGTCTTGGGTGTACCCAGTTGTCCCAGTCTTGGTTGTACCCATTTGTCCCAGTCTTGGGTGTACCCAGTTGTCCCAGTCTTGGGTGTACCCATTTGTCCCAGTCCTGGGTGTACCCATTTGTCCCAGTCTTGGGTGTACCCAGTTGTCCCAGTCCTGGGTGTACCCAGTTGTCCCTGTCCTGGGTGTACCCAGTTGTCCCAGTCCTGGGTGTACCCAGTTGTCCCAGTCCTGGGTGTACCCAGTTGTCCCAGTCGTGGGATTCGAGGCTGGAGGACTGACACTTGCGATACCTTCAGCAAACATTGCAGGGTGACTGGTGGTGGTTCGTCATGGTCATAGGTCAGGGTCACCCTCCATGCCCGCCTTTTGGATCAAATGACAAAGGATAGGAATTTCCAATCTCGCTAAATGCCAGACTCCATCGTCACTAAGATTCATCCAACGTATAGTTGTCTGCGTGGTGATTAAATGATAGGCGTACGAAGTTCATTGTTGTTAGGTGTTGATTTAGGGGCGGCCTCCCGGCAGAGCAAAGGCCAGCCGCCCGCCACGTCTGAAGGCCCACCAGGAGCCCGCCAACTCTCGGTCAAGCCGGCGCCGGACACCGTCATCCCGCCCGAAGAACCAGCCAGAAAGCGTTCAAAATCTATCAACTTTCCTGTGCCCCCGGGCGATAAGTGCGCCAGGAGTCGTAACACTCCGGACCGTTGAATAGGAACGCCAGACGGCAGTTTCAAGACCCAATGGGTAACATCGCGTCACGGAAGATGATCAGGCGCCCCCAGTGGCGGCCCCCAGTGGCGGCCCCCAGTGGCGGCCCCCAGGCGGCCCCCAGGCCAAGCCGGGTGTCCAGACGTCCGCTCTTCGTCAAGGTCGAATCAGGAGTCCTTAGTTTAATTATTGAATAAGGACAGTGATGTGGGGAAGGTGGGGAAGGGTAGGGAATGGGCTGGCCTCGCCCAATTTTTAACAGGAATCGCTATTTGGTATGTGTCAAACAGGAGAGGGTCAGGGTTGGCATCAATAGCAAAGAGTGCCACATGACATGGTTGCATATCAACCCCCATCTCCCGCGACGAATCTCAGTATTGCTTTCTGACTCAAAATCGATATACGTATATATATATTTATATATATTTATATATAT